>PVJA010053370.1:0-11984 GCA_004027025.1 Myocastor coypus
TTTTTTCCCTGCTCTTGTTACCATAGTTACTGGTTTAATCATGATGCACAGAACCATTTCTAATTACAGTATATGCCAGCACAAAAATTAATTCTTTGCATATCTTAGGCCACAAACAGCTTGTAGCTTGTTTTTTTGGCACTTTGTTACTGCATTTTCTGAAAATGACATTTGTACATATTTTTAAATTTGTTATTATCTGCTATTTGTTAGTAAAATGAAAATGTCTCTGAAGCGGATTGATGTTAAAACAACCAACATACGTTTTTGAGGTGAGGGTGTGTTACAAAGGAGGCCTCATTAGCATTATGCTTGACAACCTAATAACAATACACATTCTAATATCTTTTCTTATCAGAAAACACTGGTTGTTTACCCTTTAGAATCCAAAATTACCATCTAGTTGTGACTAAGCATTTGAACCAGAAACCAGTATTTAAATATTCATATTTTTCCAACTTTATTTCCATCACAATTCTCTTTAATTTTTCCAAGAATTTGCAGATATCCTAGTATAATCCAATATTTTTAAATTTATTTTATGTTTTTAATAGGCACACTAGATAATTTCTCCCAATATCATGAGAGGAGATAGAAGGACTAGACAGAGTTAAGTCTGGCATCTTAGCTCCTGTTGTAGTAATATAATTGTGGAAATCTATTATCATACATATATATGATACATATTATATGATATTCATTTTTAATTTTTATGGACCTGTAATTCCATCTGTGCTTCTGGAGAAACCCACAAGGCCAAATTACAGGTATCCTGATAGTTTGTTTGTTAAGAATGAAGCAGATAAATATAAAATAAAAATGAGAAAAATTTCTTGCTGCAGAGCCAAGACTTTTTCTTGTTGCTTTTCTCTGAAAGTATCATACTGTAGTTCTGGTCTAAGATGTGTATGTATCCACTTGCAAGTAGTTTATTCCAAAATAAATTTTATCTTCCAGTTAAATCTTATTCTGACTTTGTCCATCTGGGTGACTTTATTACAGCTAATGGTCACATAGAATGAGTGTGTTATGTTGTTAACTGAAGTAGCTTTAAAATTACTGAAGTATTTAATTATCATTTAAGTTGATCAAGAGTGGCCTGTCTGTAATTAGGGAAGCCACATTCATTAGCTTTTCCATCTGATATTTTTAATTTGTCTGGCAGCAAATGAATATCAGCCAGGAAAAAATAATTCTATTAAATATAACTGAGTTGATTTCAGAGATATAGCAATGTCTTAATTTGGGCAACAGACTTTACACTAGGAGAAACACAGATTATTAAATCATTCATAATCCTAAATGCTCACAAAAGAAAATTGTAGACATGAAGATTGCTACATGAGCTGGTCTGTTTTTCCCCCCTCAGAGTTTTCAGGATTGTAATTATTGGATCAATACTGAATCTACCTCAGTGTCCTTCCTAAAATCTAACTCCAATCCAGAGGCGTGACAGATATAGTTAGATTTCTGTGAGAATATCTTCAACTGATAATCATAAACAAGGAAGAGATTTCTAGATAAAAGATTTTTTTTTTTTTTTTTGTCTTTTGAAGGCAGGGTCTCACTATGCAGTTCAGGCTGGCCTTGGGCTCACTTTTGTAGCCCAGGCTGGTCTCGAACTCGCATCGATCCTCCTGCCTCAGCCTCCCGAGTGCTGGGATTACAGGCGTGCGCCACCATGCCCGGCTTGTTAAAAGAATATTTAAATCATTTTAACTATTTAATGAATTATTGAGTTTGTTTAAATAAAAATATGTTGAGAGTATAAGATATAAAAACATGGAGTTCAAACTCTATTATTAATTCACTTGAGTTTATATTTATAAGCAACGAATAATTTTAAAATTGAATAGTTTAATTAGAGTAACCTTATTGACCAAACCAATTGTATCATTTGATCTCCCCTTTTGCTTTAAGTGGTATTGGTCAATTTAGGTGCAGTGTTTCATTATTCAAAAGGGCTGTTCATTTAATCTGGTGGCATTTGTTAATGTAGGCACATTTTTTTCATTGTTTAGAAGCACTTAACATGGCCTGGCTCTCACCCTAGTGGTTTTCTTAATAGCTCGACTTCTTTCTTTAGATTTTAATTCATAGGAAATTTAAATTCACAATTTCAAATGTGACTTGTTGAAATAACCAAATAAAATTTTCAAATAACATACACTATTGCCCTGGCAATCCCTCAGCATCTTCCTTACCTCATTCTATTCTCCCCTTCCTAGATAATCACTATTATCAACATGCTGGGTATTTGCAGGTTTCTTTCTACTTACTGACTTGTTCCTTTACTAATTAAAATCTTTAGATGATATCCTTCAGAGGAACACATTTATTTGCAGGTGTTAGGACATTCTATGGTTTCATAATATTAATTGATTTGTATGATTTTTTTTCACAAAAACTACATGTTTATATTTGTTTTCTGTGACTTTTTGTTTTTATGCTTTCGCTATTTACTTTTCTTGCTATCATTTATTTTCAGGAGTTCACATGCATTATAGACAGCAATATTTTCTCTAATACAACTTAGGACATAGTTTCCCTTAATGGTATTCTCAATTTTGAACTTTATGGTATTTTCTTATGTATTTAGTACAGGATCTACAGGGTCTCACTATGTAGATCAGACTCATAGTGATCCTCCTGTTTAGAGCCTCCCAAGTGCTGGGATTTCCAGTGTGTGCCACCTCACCCAGAGGTCTCAGTGCACCCAGAGGCTGGTGCAGCTCAATGAGGATCAAACCCCAGTCTCTGCATCTGCCTAAACAAGTGTTTTAATCTGCTGAGCTATCTGGCTGGCCCTATGGTATCTGTAACATAGGTTTAAAAGCTTTGTCTTCGCTATTTCAACTTTTTTTCCTATATTGTTTCTTGTTCTATGCTTATGCTTTCATACTCCACCATCTCCTAGGCTTCTTTAATATGATTTTAAGATTTAATTATTTACCATATTAATTATTAAAATTTCTATTGCGAACTGGCTTCCTGCTACATCTGTGTCAGATGTTGGAGTGCACAGTGGAGCAAACTCAACACAAGCCTCGCACTCAGGGAGCTTTGCTCTCATAGGGTAAGGACTCTGATCAGATTAGCACTTTAATCGAAGTAATTAAAAGTTAATATAGCTATATGGAAGGAAAGGTATGCGTTGAATGTATATTTGTGTAGTGGACAATTGAAATGTAGAACTATTTTATCTCCATGTATTTAACCAATATTCATCTTCTATTTTTTCCATTGTGTTTTATGGTACATGATTGAAAAATGATTTTTCAATGAATCAGAATATTTAACAACTTTCATGGCTCCTTATTTCTGCTAATTATTGAATTTAGAGCCTTTGAATTCAGCTACATTCTCAGCCTATTAGTTAGTTTTTCTTTTTTAAAGTTTTGAAACAAGGTCTTGTTGCATTATGGAATTATCCAGCTTGGGGCTCCATCCTCTCATCCTCCTCCTCAGCCTCCTGTAGTGCTAACATGCCAGGAGTGCACCACAGTCGCCAGCTCCTTGAGTTTTTTTTTTTTTTTAGCATTATTAATTTGGCAGATGTAGCCTATTTATTGTTAAAGGCCAAGTTTGGAACTACAGGTTATGGTTTTAAGTATATATAAAATTTAAAATATTTTGTGAGGCTTGAGTTCTTGAATTCAAGTATATTGGGTTATCTTTACTTATGTTTTACTTTTTTATTAAATTAGAAGATCCTGTACTAATATTTAAAATATTAAATATTTTTCCTTGTAAGTTATAAATTTATGAACACACACATATATGTATATATGTGTGTGTATATATGAACATACATATTTGCTTTCAGAGTTTTATATTGAAAATGGTGCTTTGTAAATTTCAGATTTCTCTCAGCCTGTGTCACCTTTGCTCTGTCTGTGGTGGTACTGGTTTGGGAGTGGTGACACAGAAAGCAGAGAACTCAGACGTGCAGGCTGCTGTAGTATGCAAGGCAACTTCCTTCTGATACACTGAGAATTTGCACCTTTGACTGCCTTAAATTACCTTGGCCAATACCCTTCTTTCCCCTGAATATCCACCCCAAAGTGAGAGAATTTCTTGATAAAATCGATAAACAGCTGTAGAGAGGTGACTCTAAGAGTCATGGAGCTCAGAGGATCAGTGGTGGAGAGAGACAGAGGTAGGTTCGCCTGGGTGGTTCTGAGATGTGGATTTAATGGCACAGTGTCTCCACAGCAGACTGTGCTATTAGAACGACCCGGAGAAGTACAACACTACCTCCTGAGGCGACTGCCCATACTGGAGCTGAAGACCATTTCTGTTGCACAGTTCTTAATGTCCTTTTGGAAAGTGCATGCATGGTTGTGCCTGTGAAATGAGATGATGATTAGAGTAGTAATTGGATTTTAGATTGTTATTTAAGGCTATAGAAGAGTTAGCTAGTTTTACATTATAGTTTCAAAAGTGGGGTTCTATCTTATGGCGAACAGATTCAGTAGGAAGCAGTTTGTGAGACAATTTCTCAGTGTGTCTAGGAACATAAATGTTAGCGTCAGAATCTTAAATGGAAGGGAAATAAATTAAAGGAGATAGGTTTATTGTCCTGCTGTTATGTGAAAGATGACTTTATATTCATTTTCATTGAGGCAGTTAATTTTTAAAAGCTCATAAACTTTAAAGCCTAGAACAAAATGTTGCATGTGTTCTTAGACAATGTATGCTTTAGTGTTTGAATTTTATTTTTAAAAAAGATTTTTTAAAAATGTATTTTGTTACAGGATCTCATTATGCAGCCTGGATTTCTAGTGATCTTCCTGTTTTCAGCCTCGCCAGAGCTGAGATCAAAGGCACAGGCCTCTGTGGCTGTCTCAGTGTGCTCTGAGGGGGGAGGGGGAGGACGGCAGGGCTGTCATGGCATGTGGTGCTGGGGATCGAACCCTGGTCCCTGTGCATGTCTAAGCACTGCTGAGCTATCTCACCAGCCCCCAAATGATGTTTTTGACATGTAATGAAAAGAATATAGTTAATGTGATTTCTCCTATGCTTTAAGTGATATTTTAATGTATTCTAGTCATTGCAAGTTCAAATTAACTATTTAAATTAAATGACTTACTTTTTAATGAACACATAAATTGTCTATTTGTTTGCTAGGAAAGGAGGTAGACATCTGTAATTTCAGCATTTGAGAGGCTGAGGAAGGAGGTTTGCAAGTTTGATTCAAGCCTAGACTACATAGCAAGATCTTATCTCAAAAAACCAAAACCAAAAGGAACAAGCAAACAAACAACAAAAAAATGAAACCTCCCAAATTGTTTTCTCCAGTTCTTTGAGGAACATTGTAAGAGTGCTGGAAACATAGCTCAGCAGGACAGCACCTGCATGGCAAGTGCAAGGCTCTGAGGTCAGTTCCCAGTACAAAAACAAAAATAAAACTTCCCAGTATATATAAAAAAGAACACATATTATAATATTAATGTTTATAACAGTTTCATTGTGGAGTAAAGTTTTACAATAAAGTTCACCTATTTTGAATTTCAAGGTCCATGAAGTTTGGCAAATGTAAACTCTATTTAATCATCATGTCTGGTAGTCTAGAGTCCCCAGCCCTCCCTGGGTACCTCTCCAAGGTAGGTTAATTTTGCCTAAGTTGGAATAGTGGGTTTAGATTTCTGTGTCTGATTTCTTTCATCAGCATATGGTTTATAAGATGCATGTAAATTACTTTGTTTTCATACCTCAGTTGTTTAAACACTGTTAATTACTATCTCTGTGGACATTTAGGTTTTTTCATTTTGGGGTAACTGTGAATAAAGTTTCCCAAAATATTATGTACAGGGCCAGTGAGACAGCTCAGTAGTCTAAGGCACATGTAGGCATGTGTAGGCAACCACAGGAACTGTGGTTTGATCCCCAGCACCACATGCTGTGCCAGCCACCCCCCCCCCACCCCGCACAGTGAGCTGAATCAGCCACAAAACAACATCATCATCATTGAGAACAACAACAGTGTACAAATACTATGTATAAGTCATTGTGGGCACATACATTGTCATTTTTATTAACTATCTAAAAGTATAATTGCAGTATCATATGGAAAACTTGCATTTTTCTGCGTAAGAAACTATCAAATTGTTTTCAAAATTGTACCATCTCACATTTCTGCTGGCAGTGTTGTGAGTCTTATGTTTGTTATCCCATCTCTTCATTAATATATTGTCAAGGTTTTATGTTAGTCATTTCAGAGTATGAGTAATGGTATCTCTTCATGATTGTAGTTTGCATTTCTCTGAAGATTAGAATGGCTTGTCCTTTCATGCACCTATTGATCATATATATGTATCGTTTTCAAGTTATCTCCTGTTTTTCACTATTTTTAATGTAATTGCTGATTTTCTTGTGTGGTATTTTACTTATTTTTATTTTCTTTATATTTGAATAACATTTCATAGAGAGCATTTAATTAGGGGTTATATTTTTTGAATGCTCCAATAATCATTTTTATTGTCAGATAATATACCGTATTGTAATTGACAGTATAGATGGAACCAAGTCTACCTCTTGCTTATTTTCTAGTTTCATTATTTACTTTTTCTACATTCATTTACTTTTTTCTGACTTTTTGAGTTTAAGTGAACATTTAAACTTACTATTTCATTTTTAGCTTCTTAGTAGTCTTTCATGGTACACAATAAATACTTTAACTTACTAAAGTTTACCTTTGTAGGATATTGTTTATCTTCAGGTATAAAATAAAACCTCAAAAAGTGAGGTTCTCTCTTGCCATCTTTGCATTGTGCCATATATTTTACTTCTGCATGTTTTGAATCCAACATAGTTTTTTATTGTGCCTCTGTGTGTGTGTGTGTGTGTGTGTGTGTGTGTGTGTGTGTGTGTGTGTGTATTTTAGGGAAGGGCCTATGGGGCATTCAGGTGCTCAGGGTCTCACTACTAGATCAGACTCATAGTGATCTGCGATCCGCCTGTTTCCAGCCTCCCAAGAGCTGGGGTTACAATCTCATGCCACCATACCCAGTCTGAATTGGCAGCTCAGTGGGGCTGACATGATAGGTCTTGGGATAGAACCCCCAGTCCCTGAGCCTGCTTGCAGGTGCATTAATCTGCTGAGATATTTGGCCAGTCCTTCTATTATGCTTTAAAGAGAAAATTATTTATTAAAATATTTTTGTACTGGGCAAATGGCACTGGCCAGTAATCCTGTCTTCTTGAAAGTTTGAAGATGGAGGGTTAAAAGTTTGAGATCAGCCTGGCCAACTGAATCACATCCCGTTTTTCCAATTAAAACAAAAAATTTAAAAGGGCTGAGGTGTATCTTAGTGGTAAAATTCCTTGAGAACTCTCTCTAGCACCTTAAGAAAAGTTATACACAGGAAAGAGGAATGGATAAAACGTGTAGTATTTTCATACATGGACTTCCACTCAGCTATAAAGAAGAATAAGCTTGAGACTGTTACAGGGAAATGGATGCAACTTGAGACCATTGGAAGATGTAAAATAAATGTCTCACTTGTGGAAGCATCATATTATCTGCCTAGTGTAAGAAACTGAGAATAAATAAGACTCAAAATGTACAATAGACACTGTGAAATGGGAAGAAACTACACAAAAATGTTAAAATGGGTGAAAGGAGAAAAGGAAGGGCAAAAGGAAAAAAATATATATACATATATAACATAGTTAATACTAAAAATTGCTGTTAGGTCATTGAAAGAAGGGTTTATTTATGCTTATAGTTGAGCAATTGCTTTGAGGATTACAGTACACAGTGTACCAACTATTGTTACTCTCTACCATCTTTTTTTTTTTTTTTTTTTCTTTTTCTTTTTCTTTTTGCTGGAATGTGGTTCAAACTCATGACCTTGTACTTGCCATGCAGGCACTTGTGTTACAGAGCTATTTCCCCAGCCCCTCTCCTACTATCTTGTTTTGAAATTTTAAACCATTATTTCTACTTTTTTTCTTTGCTTTAAGATAAAAGATATAAATAACATTGCAGACTGGGTAATTTATAAATTGTGAACTCATGAGGGTTGTTCTCATGTACCGGCTTCAATGCTGTATCCTTGGGAGGGGAGAATTTGTTATCATATCATATGGTAGACAGCCAAGATTAGAGTGGTGTTAAGACTTCCCTTTTCCTTTCCTTTTTCTTTTTTAACAGGTACAGTTCCGCTGATGAGAGGAGTCCATGTGACCTAAAGACTTATGAAAGGCCCCAGTTTTTAATACCATCCCGTTGACAACCCCAGAGTTTCAGGAAGGATTCATTCAACCCACTTGGCATTGTTATTGCTGACAGTGACAATGTCCCTCCAAAACCTCACGTGTTCTGAGCTGGGGCTCTGGGGCTATAACCCAGGGATGAGTTCATGCTGAGTGTGCTGTTGAGAGGTGGCCTGGTTAGCGTGGGCCACTGGGGGGTGTGATCTCGAAGGGCATATGTTTTCCCTCGGATCCTCCCCCCTTTCTCGCCTTCTTGGCTGCTAGGGTTGAGCTGCTGTCCTTTACCACATACTTCCTCCACGCTGTTTCTGTCTTGGAGACAAGTATTCATGTGCTGAATAAATCCGCGGAAGCCAAACTCCCCTCCACCCTGAAGGTGGTGGTGTCAGGTATTTTGTTCCAGTAGCAGCAAAGTAAGTAATCCACATATGTAATCATGTATTTATCATTTCTAACCCCCTTCTTGCTTTTTGTGTACTTGAATTCTATCTAGTATAACCATCTTGCACTAAAACTTTTATTATTTTTTGTAGTGTAAATTTCCAGAATGGATTCTACAATCTTTGTGTACCTGATCAAGTAGTTATTTTACTTTTATTCTTGAAACATATATAACCTGGAAAATTAAGGTTTTAGCATTCAAGTTTTACAGTTCTACCTTCAATAGTAAATTATACATTGACTTGATAATTCACTCAGTTTTAGTTTTCTTGTTTATAAGATGAGGATAATATATAGTTCACAGAATGGGTCTAAAGATGAGATAGGAGAAATAAGTCGTTAGCACTCTGTGTCAGTGTAAGTGCTCAGTAAATATTCACTATAATGCTGATATTAATAACAATATTTACCATAACAAGGGGTTGTGATGCTACAATTGTTTTTGTTGTTTGCTTGTTTTTGTTTTTAAAATTAGATATCGCTTCCTATCCTAAAACTAGAAACATAGGTAGGAGGAGCTAAACGTGAACACAGTGCTAGGTGATGAAATTGAATGTGTCTGTGTAATTCTTAAACATTTTACTACACAGTTATTCATCAGACTATCAATTATTTAATAGTATACTGACATGTAATATCAGAGGAGGAAAGAATGTATATCAAGGAATAGCTGTGTTGCCCTCGCTCTTTGGTGTGTAGGAAGAAAGGAATGGCTCTTTTATCTGCAGGAAAGGGGCCAGAATTCTTGAGAGAAGCCTCCAAATTATTTGCATAGCTTTCATTTTCAAACATTCAAGGGGATTAAAATGAAGTTCTACTTCCAAAACTTAGAAGAACCTCATCAAGCAAAATAAATAGATTCTTGTAAAATTTCAATTTGCAGTTGAGAATAGTTATCAAAATTTACTTTGTGAAGGGTGTAAAATAAGCTGTATAAAGTCCAAATGCTCTTTAGAAAAATGAGTTCTTGTTGAAACTGAAAAAGAACAGTGTATAAAGTATTCTTTTTTTAACTTCAGGTTTACATTTTGCTTTTTGTTGTTTCTTTGGTGTAGGTTAAAAAGTTCTCTTTATAAAGAAATAAATTTGCATAGAATTTAATCGTCTTGATGAATAAATTCCTTTGGTGTTTTTGTTTTGAAATTCCTGATGTTGTTTTCAAGCACCAGCAAAAACTGGAACATTATTATTATTATTTTTTTTTACAGACTGTTACACTATTAACAAAAGAAGAGTTCTTCGCTTGAGAGTGACTTAATGCTGTCTCTGTGCTTCATGACTGTGACATTATTCATCTCTTCAGCTCACATAGCACGTCAAACAAAATAAAACAGCTGTGGAGGGACTTTTTGTGTGTGTTGAAAGAAGAAAGTACCAGAGAAAAAGAATTCAGGTTCTAATAGTACTTAGGTTAGCGTTCGGCCCTAGGGAACACATAGGCCTTTTGGGGCTAAGTGTGACACAGGACTAGCTCTTAATTGCAAAATATACTTTGACTCCATTTCTATCAAGCCAGGTGCGAAGCCATGGTACATATAGGAAGCTGTATTCCTTCTACTACTATTTAACATCTCCATTATATGCCTTACATTGTAGGTTTCTATTTCTTAGTAATTTTAGGCATTTTGTTTTATAACTGTATTTTTAATTTACTAACAATATATTTGTTTAGCCTCCTGCTCCAACAATAGGGGTATATGTTTCAGAGAATACAGAAAAGGAGACCTTTCAGAATAGCTCCAGTGCTAGACTGGGCATGCTAGCATGCACCTCTAGTCCCAGCTTTTGGGAGGCTGTAAACAGGAGGATCACTGAGTCTAATCTAGTAGTCAGACCCTGAACACCCTGTAGACCCTTCCCTAAAAATACAAAAAAAAAAGAAAAAATAGTTCCAGTTTTTCCTGAACACTCCAGGCTTATTGAAGAATGAGTCAATAAGGTTTTCTTCTGAGATTTGGCTTTCAAAGTATTTTGACTGGGATAGATAACTTTCAGAATATAAAGATGTTCATTTTTGTTTATGAAAGCATATTCAATACCAAAAAATAGTGCTCTAAAATTAAAGCTTGCTGTTTTGTTCCATGTCAGAAGGTTGTCATCTTAATTTCAGTGCTATTTCTGGAAAGGCTGTAGCTTTTTCAGTTTTGTTTATTTCACTTATCTAACCATAGTTCTGAAAATGTTCAGCATTAATGTATGTGTATGTATTTCACCTAAGCCTTAAACTTGTAGCATGAGGTATGTGGGCCCTCACTGTCCTTTGGCATTGGTGACCTAATTGAATTAAGTGAGTCCAGGACACTTATGTGGTAGAAATATGCATCAAATACACTTTTGTAAGACCTCATAGGTGTGAGCTGAGGCTATGAGGAATTAACAATTTGATTTTTCTTCCATTTCAGCTCATTTGTTTTAGTTCTGGAACCTGGAACTAAATGGAAGTTCCTGTGATAAAGCTGAATTCTTGAAATTGCACTGTCAAAACAAGTATATTATGATGAGGTGAATCAGAGCTCAAAGCTTATTTATATGGTCTCTTTCATACATGATAATTGAAATGTTTTCATGGCTGTGTTTCTTGGTGCGTTTTCAGTTCCTGCACTGCCCACCACATACCAGCCAGGCCCACTGCAGCTCCCACTTGTTTGGGCAATAGATGTTTTCTTCCCTAAATGACTCAGAAATACAGTTTTCTTTTGTGCCAGGCTCTTCTGGATTACTTTTAAATTGTAATGTTTAGAATTTGGAGAGAGGAAATGGTACTAGAATCAGAGAGTAACGTCAAATCCTCTCAAACTTGTACTGCTTGTTTTGAAATAATACACTTAGACACCATGCGTGACCATGCAGAATGGAAAAAGGACGAAGAATTTCACAGTTAAACATTTATGCCACCAGCATAGGGCTTTGTCACTATGTTTAGAATAATGCCACCTAATATTTCCTTTTATTTATTCTAAGCCTTTTATTCCAAGTCCCCATGGAGTTAATGGGTAGGTTTATGTTGTTAAAAGGCATTTTGTAAACATCATAGCACTGCATCAGCGTTCTTAATCCTTTAGGATTCAAAAAGAAAGACTATGTTCACTCCAAGATGTTCATTTTATGAAGTATAAATATATGAAAAAGAATCGTTTCTGTTTTCTGAATCTATTTTTCCTCCAAAGCCACAGTAATTTTATATGCCTCTCAAAAATGAAGACAGTAAACCAGGCATGGTGGTGCATGCCTGTAATCCCAGCACTTGGGAAGCTGAGGCAGGAGGATTGGTGCAAGTTTTTTTTTTTTTTTTTTTTTTTTTTTTTTTTTTTTTTTTTTTTTTT
>PVJA010053371.1:0-11913 GCA_004027025.1 Myocastor coypus
AAAGAAAGAAAGAAAGAAAGAAAGAAAGAAAGAAAGAAAGAAAGAAAGAAAGAAAGAAAGAAAGAAAGAAAGAAAATATAGTCACATGCAGATTTTTACTCCCATGTGGAACAAAAATGCTTGAAACACTGTCTCCCCTAAAATTACAGAGGTGCACAAACTCCAATTTTCTTTCATTTGAAGGGTTTCTATACTTACTAGCTGAAGGCAAAAATTGTCTTTTAATATAGAGTTGGAAGGCCTAAATATGAACATTTCTGGTAGTTTACAGCTGGATTATAGGAATGTGGCTTTAAACTGCTTTCAAATCACAGCTCTGCATTCAAATCATTGCTGTCAATACTTAGTTTCCTGGGGATCACAGCATGTATGTCAAGCACACAGGAGCAACAACACATAGAAGAGACACTGTCCTTATCAGAGCTGTGTAGACCATCGCCTGGGTCAATGTTTCTCCAGCTTTCCCTGCATTTCTATTACCTTTTCCAAAAATTCTGAACAATTTACAACACCAGCCATATCGCATTTTTGAGGCATCTTTTAAAAACTACCTAGAGGATGATGGTGGAGGTACACGCCTGTAATCCCAACAATATGGGATCCTGAAGCAGGAAGATCTCAAGTTTTAGCCCAGAGGGAACAAAACACCAAAGTCAAGTGAAAAGAAAAAGAATAAAGAAAAGAGAATTTGCGTTCAAGGTCCAGGATCTAGGGGAAAAATAGAGAAAGAAAATGTGAGTGCTGAAGTTGTAGGCCTCTCTGTTCATGGGACAAAACTCTCAATAATTATTCATTAAATTAGCTTAATATTATATTGAACTTTAAGATTATAAAATTGTAACACAAACTTTTAAAAAAGGTTAATCACTATTCTATAATTTTCTATGATAGATTTGCAAAGCTCAATGGCACTGATGGGAATTTATATAAGAAGCCATTTATTGTCTGTCATTTTTCCTCCCCAAAGTACAACACTTTTGTCCTTTGTCCAAGCTTATTTTCAACTGATTATAATCATTGACCTTTCTGAGTATTTTTTGCACCTTTGTTCTACACATGATGACTTCTGAAATTGAATCAGAAGGAAATAAAATGACCTAGATCCTGAATTTAGCCATAGATAGTTGCTGATATTTGATTACTATATAGGCTTTAGAGAACAGTGTGGGACTTCACTTGGCTACATTCTACACATAGTAGTGTAGACAAGCTACATGATGATGACTGGTTTTGATATTTTTTCTTCTTTACTTATCATCTACTCTCAATGATTTATTTCTCTTCTTTAAATATGTTAAATCAGCATTGCTATCATTTTCCTTAAGCTTTTATCACCTTTTCAATGTGCCCACGAGTGCCCTGTGGCCCAATAGTAAACAGTATGAAATGTACAGACACGTTTACATGTGTGAGTTATTAAATAATAGTTACTGAAACATTTACAATTTCATGAAAAATGTTAACCCATAGACTGACAAAGGCCAAGAATATTTAGAATAAATAGCAAGATAGCCACACATTATCATATTAAGAATGAATTGTTGGAAACCAATAATAAATAGAAAACTTAAAAGTAAACCTGAAAAATCCAAATCACAAGGAAATATATAAAAATTAAATATAGATGATACTTCTTAATGCTGACTTGTTAAGACATGAATACAATGGATTTTCCAAGATGATTAGTTGTTTTCTTTTCAGCTACACACTGAAATATTTAAGGAAAAATATGATACCCAAAACTCAACTTTTGAATGATCTGGCATAATTATAAGGGTGCATAAATTTTGAGCAGATAAATAGATAATAGATGATTGGTAGGTAGATAGCTGACAAATGAATAACATGGATAAATGGGTAGCCGATAGATGATTGATAGGTAAATGAACAGCTTATAGATGATGAATGGAGAATCAGTAAGATGGATATTTGATAGATCAGTGATGGATGAATAGTAGATAGGTAGACACATAGATGATCAACAGTTGACAAACATAACAGATAGATATATTAATGAATAAATGGATGATTGATAGACAGTTGAAAAATACAAAATATATCATTGGCTATCTGGAAAGATAAATGAATAAGTGAGCTTATAATCAGTTTATAACTCATCTGAATTAGTGGTGGCATATGCTACATATCAAAGTAACATGTGTGGTCAGAGGAATCCAGCCCCAACACAGTTTATATAAAAATAGAAAAAAAATATGTATAAAAAGAACAGGTTCATACCAGGCACTGTAATAATGTTATTTTCAGGTACTTTGTGTTACTAATTTTTGTCCTCCTTCAGGGTCTATAAAATGAGTGGATAAAATTCAACATTTAATATATTTTAAGATTTACATTTTTTGCAGCATTTATCAGTGTCATTTATTATCTATTGTTTTCTTCTTAGTACTTAGAGGACAAAAACTGTGTTCATTTGAGTTATTCTCAGTGTCACCAAGATCTTTATAGTTCCTAATGAAAGCTTAATAACAAATTTCTAGCAGTTATAAATAAATTGTTTAAAGACAAATGTGTTGAGGGGGTATGAAGGCGAGAAGACAGAGCCTTAAGGAGTGATCAAAAGCACAAAAGGCTGATGAAAACACTTAAGGTGAGTATTTAGCCCGTACGTAAAAGCAGAGATTCAGCAAAACACAAAAATATTTCCCATGTGAAGTAAAACAGCAGCACAGAAAAGTAACACTGAGGTTACTAAGACAATGACTTAAAGGAAAACTAAAGTCAATTTTTAAAAAAATGCTAAATAGCTCACACATAGGAAGTATAATGAATCGGTATAAATATATAGGAAAAGCACATGAAATTTCATAGTTGTATGTGAAGAGGATATAAACAACTCAAGATTTCAGCATATGAGAAATTACATAAAATGTGCACTATTAAATAAAACTAGGGGCCGGCAGGATGGCTCAGTGGTCTAAAGCGTCTGCTTGGGAAAGCTTGGGCGGCTTCAGGGACCGCGGTTCGATCCCCGGCACCACATGCTACGCCAGCCCTGCCCTTGGGGTGGGCTGAGCCGGCCATAAAAATAAGTGAATAAACAAAAAAGGTTCTGAAACAAGAAAAAAATAAATAAATAAAATTAAATAAAAGAAAAAAAAAGTGTTTAAAAATAAATAAATAAATAAATAAATAAATAAAACTAATAGCATGGCATCATTTCACATGCATAAAATTAACAAAAGCCTAAGTGCAAAAATGCCTCAAATGAGTATGGATGAAGTGATATTGGAGTCTTCTTATTCCGCTGATGTATTTATGGGTTGTTAGGGCAAATTGGAGAGTGATTTGAGCAGGCAAATCAAGGGAAATTACTGAATTTCTACTCAGATTAATAGAAAAGCCTGCACAGAAAACAAACCAATTTACAATGGCATGCACAGGAGTACCTAATTCTAAGATGAAAAACAAACAAGCAGTACAAATGTTCAACACTGGGATAATAAATATATAAAGTATACTAGACCAACCTAATGGAATATTATGTATTATTAACAATCAATATTAGATATATATGGCTATGCGGCAAATTCAAACATCATTCTGGAGGCATAGCAAAGAATTTGGCTAAATATGCAACTGGGAAGTCTGTCAGAGTTGTGTGAAAATTCCACAGGATTAAGAGAAAGCATAGGGAACATGAGTTATTAGAGTGTGCTCTGGCCTTGTGAAATAAAATCTGGGCGGTAGCCTGTGTATAGTGGAACTTCCTCAGAAGAATGTGTCCTTACTGGCTCTGAACTCTTCTCCCTCATAGACAAGCAAGAGTATATCCTTGACTCTCGTTTTCTCCACTCTTCACCACACCAACAACTTGACAACTTGGTTTGGCTGTGTCTTCACTTGGGGGTGGGGGGTGACTGAGGTTTCTTGTGCATAGAACTAATTGGTCTCTACTTTTCGGCAGCATCACTGTCATGAAAATCACCACAAGGATGCCCTTGCCACCTTGTAACAGGGATATGGCTTATGTAGTACAAACTTCCCCATGGAAGACAGGTTAGTAAAGAATCCACACTCAGGATACAGGTTAACCAGGCAGGTGGTATCTCCCCATAGACCCACATCCAGCCCAGGTAACAAAGAGCTCTTTGCTTTATGACCCTTTCTGGTTCCCATCATGAAGTTCTACAGCCCCTCCAGCCATATTTTCTGTAACTGATCTTCAGTCTAAGGCTTTTCCTCCTTCTAATAAAATGAATTTCAGTTAATTAGTGATGTAATTTACATATTCTAAAACATATTATAGGAAACATATAGAATCTATTAAAAGTTTTGTGGAAATCTTACAGAATGGCAAATTAAGGTAGTTTATTTATTTTTTATGTTTTTCTGGTTACAATGTAGACAATGTGTATCTCAAGACAGAAAATACAGACATGAGAAGCAAATGGACCCCATTGAGTCCACAAATACAAAAAGGTATTGTATTTTTTTTCTCTTTTGTGAATAATATTTAGATTACCACAAGCACATTTTCATTTTTGTATTTCAATACATTTTCCTGTGTTGTTTCTTTTAACACATTGTCTTAATGTCTGCATCAAATTATATATACTCATTTTAATATTTCAAATTTCTACATAAAATTGTTTTTCTTTGTGAACGCTGTTTTATATGCAAATATCTTCTTCACAAAAATATTGATCTGTATTTCATATTATCACCAAAGGGAAAAATTTAAGTAAAATTACTAATCAAGCACATGGAATATTTCAATTTTAATTATTTTCTTATGCAATTGCTTTACCAGAATTCTATTTTTTGCTCTTCACACCAACATGGAGCTGGCTCTCCAAGATATTACAGAATGTAAGAAATTTACAATCTTAAACTCAGCCTGGCTGCCAAGCAGATACTTCAGGATGACATTCTCCTTAATGTCCCTAGCCAACATGTATGAGAAATTTAGCTGCATTGAAAATATCCCATATATATGGCATAAGAAAAAACCTTCTTGCCTTCCTGAAAATAGAAATCAAGACATAGGCAAAATCTACTATGATATTTTATTTTATTGACCTTGGTAGCAATCCAATACATAATCAGCATCATACATATGAACTTGGTGGCTATTATATTTTATAGAAACCAGATAATATGTCTTATTTGGCCTAAATTTGAATTTGAATGGCTTAATGTAGCTTATTTCTCTATTGATTTAGCTACACTCATAGTTCTTGTTTCTATCAGAGATAGTAACAGACTGCTTTCACAGTCCCTAAGACAAATAAGGCTATAAATGTTGGGGAAGAACGAGGCTACATAATTCATTACACGCTCTACATGGTTTTCTTTTGTTTATTTGGTGCAGGGAGGGTTTACAGCCTGTTCAGGGTCTCACTACTAGGTCAGACTTGTAGTTATCCACCTGTTTATAGCCTCCCAAGAGCTGGGATTATAGGTGCCAGCCACTGCCCTCTCATTGCACCTGAGGGTGGGGCCGGCATGGCAGATGGGGATCAAATCCTGGCCCCTGTGCCTGTTTGCAAGCACTTTAATCCGCTGTACTATTGGCCAGCCCTTACGTGTTTTATAAGAAACAACAGTAATTGCAAACACAGGGTTAATTTGTTTCCTTTTAAAATATGAATATTTTTGGCTCCTTGTTTCCACTTTCTGAGATACAGGGCATGTCCAAATAGAATACGCAGGCTTTCAAAGGATGGCAACTATTTTTTGAGCTCCTTTTGAAGAACGTCGTCATTTTGGACCCACCAAGTCATGTTGCTTCTGTCAGGAAGGCCTGGAATTCAATTGCCAGAACACAGTTATGTAATTCATCTTCTGAAAGTACAATGTAAGGTCGAAAGCTACTGAAAAGAAGGTTAACACACAAAGCTCTACATACCCCTCTTTTTTTCAATATAGCAAGAAACTATAATTCTGATTTTTATCAACAACATATGAAGATCTTAGAAGGTTTCACACTACCTTTATGACACAAAAACTGTTAAGCATATGACAAAACTCTTGGCTTAATTTTTCTTTTTTTTACTTTTAATAAGAAATAACAATGGTACAGTTTCACAACGCATTAGTAGGACAACCATAATAATTAATACAATTCACATTGTTGTCTTCATAATAGTTGTTCCAAGTACAAAATGCAGACATGATAACTTTTCTAAACTCTCTTGGTACAAATATCTGATCTCACTGAACTAACAGAAAGTAGTTGTACACATAGTCCAATATTCCATAATAGTAATGAGTTATCAGCAAAAGTAGCAGTGTCGGAACATGTTCACCTGAGCCTTTTACAGCTCAGCATACTAATCTGGCTTTACTATTTATGCTTCATGGTTATACTTTTCTGATGGGTGGTTAAGGTCAAGTTAAAGCAAGACCTATATAACAAAATCTGAAACATTTTTATCTGACAAGGTCGGTCAAATGCCCTCAGGATTAACCTTGAAATCACGCACAGCATTTTGTAGAACTTTCGTCAGTGTCAGTCATCTGGATGAGTCATGACCATTGCTTGACCATTTTGCTCTCTGTGAAAGCCTGAATGTTTTCTCTCTAGGTGACTCTTCTTAGGTATACTATACATCATTGGTCCCTTTTCTCTGTGGCCCCACAATCTCCTTGAACAGAAAATTTGGGACACCACAGAGTTATAGGATGTTACAGTACAGGTTCTCTTATTCCAGAGTTCCCACTGACCTGCAAGAGCTAGGGCTAAAATACTGGCTATCCTTGTAGCCCTTCTTCTCTAATTTTTTGGTCCACAAACTTAAGTTTTTAACTCTGTAGAAGATAAGCTTTGTGATACTGTTACTCTATAACATAGGTACTTGAGCTTAACATCACTCTCTGAATATTAAATGCTTTAGACTTAACATGGAACCAATATTTTCCATCAATCATTAATATTCTAATAACTAGTTAAATTAATCAAGAATAGAAATCACATGAAAAATTATCTCCCTCATATCTGGAAGAACAAGTATATATAGAAAATTATAGCTGAGATCAACTCAGATATGTTTCAGCATAGATGCTGTTAACACAATCCAGGAGGTATAGAAACTCTCAACTGGCAAAAGTACCCAAATTATAACTTTCCTGCAGACTGAACTTGGAAGAGTGAAATTCCTACTGGCTCACACTTTGTCAGTCCCACATTCTCGTGGGCTTCATCCCTAGGAATCTCACAAGATTGTTATACTAAGGCAAACAGTCTCATGTCTCTAGACAGGAACAGAGAAATTCAACAATTTCAAATACCCTTGGAGCATTCTCAATATCAAGGCCTGCTCTCTAGTGAACAAGACTTTAACCAAGACCTATTTCATGTTTGGTCTGGCCTTATACCACCTAGGAGAATATAAGGTAGACAAAGCCTTGCAATTTTATTGTCAGATAGAGGATGGTAAAGTGTGAAGTTAAAGCAAGAAAATAATAAAAACAAAACACTGGAAAGTCACAGCCCAGGGACACATTCACTATACACTAAGATACAACTTGAAGATCCTAGCAAGTTCTCCTTGACCCATCTAACCAACACACCATCAAAGATTTAGCATAAAAACAACCAATATGGTTCATAAAATGAGCTATAACGTGTAGACCCAGACTGCTTTTAAAAACCTTTTTATAGAAATCCAAAAACAAGAAACAGACCAAAAGAAGTACATTAGAATTGAATGACTATGGTAAATATAGTCACAGTGAGAAAAATGCAGACATAATGATAAATCATTGTTAACATAAACTTCAAGTGTAGGCATATTTACCCTAGAATTTTTTATTACCAGAGTTCTAGGTCAACAGGAGCTGAGTTGTGGGTATCCTAAAGCACAGGACCCTCCCCACTTACAAATGCAAAGAAGACACTGATGATGTAGAAAAGTACGCTAATATTTAGTATATTTGTGCTGGGAAGGCAAGGAGATTAGTATATTTAACTGTGTTTGGGGGTCAATGGCAAGAGTTCTATGTTCAAATGGAGAAAGAACAGGGCTCAGGGAAGAAGACCTGTGTTAAATTTCTTTTCTGAGATGATTGCTCCAGCTTGGGAGAGACAATTTAAGTAGTTCCTCCCCATTAGTCACATCATGGAATGATCTGCCCACAAGGGTTTCTGTGCCTGGAAAGTTTAGTGCAAGTTTCTAGCCACTCTTCCAGAAATATGACATTATAAAAGTTGGCAGTTGACAATGTTTTGATTATAATGTCTGAACAGATTTGCAAAATGTCTTTATTATTCTTATCTTGTTGATTTTGTCTCACATGGCAGATTGGCAAGTTTTAGCAGAAGAAATCTTAAATGACACAGAAGTTTAGATGCAGAGCCAAGCAACAATCTGACTCAGCTTTAAGGAGGTAAAGTAGATAACATAGAACAAAGGCAAACATGCTGAGATTTTATCCTGCGTTTAGTTTTCCATTGAACATATGTAAGCCCAAGTGGTATTGGTGTTTTGAGCGAAAGCAGGCTCTAAGTATACATTATATTCTTAGATGATGCACTGATTCTAAACAACAACAAAAAAGATCACAGAGTATACTAAACCCAAGATAATTACCCACTCAGAAGGCATAAAATGAGCATTGGGAGTTGACTTTGCTATGACAGGTTTTTGTTTTTTTTTCCATTTTCCAGGCAGGAATTTAAATTTTCTATTATTTATATATTAGCTGTACTAAAGAAAACAGTATTATATTTAAGCACAAATTCATATTGAATTCATTCAAAGAGTTGAAAATTTAGCCAACATCAAAGGCAAATGTCTTACCAGAAAGAGAGGATGCTTTTGATCAGTTTAACAGTAGAGTGGATCTCCAGGTAAGCAAATAATTGGTGACCTTGAAAATAAGTCAAAGAGACTTTTCAAACAACAAAATGATAAAAATACTGGGTGGTTGTGCTCTGTATAACTATTGTGAGGACGATATGCAGTGTGTCAACTGTTAAAAATAAAAGCAAAGTCTATTGAAAGTGTTAATGTTCCATTGTTTGATCAATCTTATACACCTATATCTATTAATCTAAACTGATCCGATGATGAAAATATATAATCTAACCATTGTTAAATTTAAAATAAATAGATAAATATTTCTTTAAAAAATAATAATAAACACACAAAAAACAAAAGGTTTAACCACGAGACATAAAATGTAAAGCTAGATTAGTCTGCTGAGCTGCTAAAGGCTCAATTCAACAGCTTCCAACATTGCCAATTCTGCCAATAATCCATTGCGATTAAGGAATACTGGACTATGTATACAATTACTTTCTCTTAGTTCAGTGAGAAGAAAATTTTTGTACCAACATTGATCAGAAAAATTATCATGCCTACACCCTGTGCTCTATAGCACTACTATGAGGATAACAATATGCATTGTATCAATTATTGAAAATGTACTACTATCATGTTTTTGAGTAACAATAATAAAGTATTGTTATTTCAAAAAAATAATAATGGGTGGGGAAATATTGCATTATATACATTGAAGGATACATAGTTTCTAAAGATTATTTAAGTTTAACTTACAATGAACAGAAAAAAATTACATACCGATGACTGTTAATGAAGATCATCAGTATACAGACTAATAAATCAGCACCTCAATAAACTGTTTACAAACTGCAAAATATTGAAGACAACTTTCTCCAAAAAGGAACTGATAAATAAATAAATAATTCGGTACACATATTCCAGGGCTAGGACATTAGTTAATTAGCCTTATAGATATGTATAAAATATACAAGCAAATATCAGTGAAATGCGTACACCAATGCAAAGTCATCATTGTGTGCCATAAGACACAGCTTAGCAGCTTCTTAAAAGCATAAATCATAGGCAAAAAGTTCAGATTACAATAATATTGCATTAGAATTTAGTAACAAGAAGACAGTTGAAAAACAAACTATTTGGGTGTGGTAGCACATGCCTGTAATCCCAGCACTCGGGAGGCTGAGGCAGGAGGATCAGTGCGAGTTCGAGACCAGCTTGGGCTACAAAAGTGAGCTCAAGGCCAGCCTGAACTTCACAGCAAGACCCTGTCTCAAAAAGACAAAAAAAAAAAAAAGAAAAACAAACTATTTGACAATGCAGCATAACACTAATTTACAATATACATTAAACTAAATGAAAATTACTACAACCTTATAATATGTGTGAAGAGAAAGAAAAAAGAGTACGGAGAGGAAAGTTTTCAGCTTTAGATGCACATATTGAAAAAGAAAGAAAGATATAATCAATAAACCTTTACTTCAGGTAAGTGCATGGAAATTACATAGCAAACTCCTGAGATCCAGTGGACCACAGTTGAAACTAAAGAAGAAATTAGGGCCGGGCATGGTGGCGCACGCCTGTAATCCTAGCACCTGGGAGTCTGAGGCAGGAGGACTGGTGCGAGTTCGAGACCAGCCTGGGCTACAAAAGTGAGCTCAAGGCCAGCCTGAACTGCATAGCAAGACCCTGTCTCAAAAAGACAAAAAAAAAAAAAAAAAAAAAAGAAATTAAACAACATTTACAATAAATTGAAAGTACAAATACAATTTATCAGAACCAGTGGGATGCAATGAAAACTATCTTAAGAGGGCAATTAATACTGGCAAATTCCTACCTTATATTCCTAGAAAAAGATCAGCAAGGAAGCCTAAAGCCCAAAGAAGGCAGAAAATTATATGGATCAGAGAGGAAATTAATGCCATGGAGATGAATAAAGCAATACAAATAATTAATGAACAAGAGTTAGTTCTTTAAAAGAAAAAATAAAACTGATAAACCCTTAGCCAACTTCATCAAAAAGGGAAAAGAAAAATTTTAAATTCATGAAATAAGGAATGAAAAGAGCAAAATCACTACAGAATCTATAGAAATTCAGAAGATCATGAATACCTATTTCCAAAATCTTTACTCACACAGGATGGAAACTACAAAAGTAATGAACAGATACCTAGATACATATGAATTGCCCAAGCTGAATCAAGAAGATATAAAAACAAATAACCCAGTAATAGGAAATGAAATTGAAAGTATAGTAAAAGTCCTACCCACAAAGAAAAGTCCAGATCATAATGGATTCACAGCTGAGTTCTACAAGAAATTTAGATAAGATTTTTGTTTGTTTGTTTGTTTTATTTTTATTGTTATTTTTATGGCTGGCTCAGCCTGCCCTGAAGGCAGGGCTGGCACAGCATGTGGTGCCGGGGATCAAACTGTGGTCCCTGCAGCCACCTAAGCTTTCCTAAGCAGGCACTTTAGACCACTGAGCCATCCTGCCGAGCCTCAAGAAATTTAGATAAGATTTAATACCAACTTTCCTCAAATTTTTCAATAAAATTGAAAGGGAACCAGTTCCCTCAAACTCATTCCTGGCTCCAGGCATTACTCTGATACAAAAATCAGAGAAAGACCCAAATAAAAAGAGAACTACACGTCAATTTTTGTAACAAATATAGACAAAAAATAATCCTCAGTGAAATATTAGTAAATAGAAGGCATCAAAGTATCAAGAAGGTTATATATCACAAACAAGTTAGAGTCATCTCAGGAATGCAAGGATAGCTCAATATATGCAAATCCATAAATGCAGTACATTACATCAACAGAGCCAAAGGCAAAATCACATGATCATCTAAATAGGTACATAAAAAGCTTTTGACAAAGTACACTCATTCGTGATAAAAATCCTATAGAAAACTGGAATAGAAGCCGGGCATGGTGGCTCACGCCTGAAATCCCAGCACTCGGGAGGCTGAGGCAGGAGGATTGATGCGAGTTCGAGACCAGCCTGGGCTACAAAAGTGAGCTCAGGACCAGCCTCAACTGCATAGTGAGACCCTGTCTCAAAAAGACAAAAAAAAAAAAAAAAAAAAAAAAAAAAAAAAAAAAAAAAAAAAAAAAAAAAAAAAAAAAAAAAAAAAAAAAAAAAAAA
>PVJA010053372.1:0-12020 GCA_004027025.1 Myocastor coypus
AAAAAAAAAAAGTAATGTGGATTTAGAAAGGTTAATGTTTAGTTGTTTGATCAATCTTATATACCTATATGTATTAATCTAAACTGATCTGATGATGAAAATATGTAATATAACCATTGTTAAATTTAAACAATAAAAGAATTGAAAAAAAAATCATGTGAGAAGAGTGAGGTAGCCTCAGAAAAGTATATAAGTAGGAAGACTGCATTTTGGAAAGCATGTATGAAAAGTAGAGGAAACAGATGTATTAATTTTTCTGAAATGTCTTAAACCAGGTGCAAAGGAGCATACTTGAAACCCTGACACAGTAGACTGAGGCTGGAGAACATGAGTTCAAGGTCCTGTCTGAAAATAAACCAAAATAAAAATGAAAATGCAAAACAAGCCAAAGGGAAAAAAACCCTGAGAAGTTTTGGTGTGAGCTGTTGTGCTAAACTCTATTCTCAAGGGAAGGGTATGTTAAATATTAGATCTAGGATTTAAGAGTATTGTTGCTAGTGAATTAATCAGCAGCCACTATGCACACTGGCCAAAGTTTCAATTTAAGTGAGGGAGAATAGAGGCTAGATAGTGAGAGGTACCCACCCTTTTTTGTGGGGTCCTAGTCTTACCAATAAAGAGACATAAAGACCTGGCCAAAAAAAGCTTCAGTCCCAGTACTAACTTGTAGTTTTGTTTTCTTATTCTCAAGCAAATTGAGTATCAAAGTTTCTAAAGGTATCTTTTGTGAACTAAAATTATCTTAAAATCTACAGTGTATCTAAAGTGCGAGTCCTAGAGCCTTTTTACCAAGAAGTGAGGAAGGAAGCCCCTATACCTCCCAAAGATGAAGCCAAAGCAAAAGCTTTGAAGGCCAAGAAGGCCATGTGGAACAGCATCCACAGTCACAAAAAGAAGATAATATGAACGTCATCTACCTTGTGCCATCCCAACACCTGTGGTTCTGGAGGCAATACCAATACCATTGGAAGAGCACCACCAGGAGAAACAAGCTTGACCACTATGCCATCATCAAGTTCCCCCTGACCACAGAGTCAGCCATGAAAAAGATCGAGGACAACAACACACTCAAGCCCATTGTGGATGTGAAAGCCAATATAAGCACCAAATCAAACAAGCTGCAAAGAAGCTCTATGACATCGACATTGCCAAGGTCAATACTCTAATCAGACCTGATGGAGAGAAGAAGACATATGTTTGACTGGCTCCTGATTATGATGCATTGGATGTTGCCAAGAAAATTGGGATCATCTAGCCGGGCGTAGTGGCCTATACCTATAATCCCAGCACTTGGGATGCTGAGCCAAGAGGATCAGTGTGAGTTCAAGACCAGCCTGGGCTACAAAGTCCTGTCTCAAAAAGACAAAAAAAAGTTTCCAAAATTGGGATCATCCAAACTGAGTCTAGCTGGCTAATTCTAATATATATACTTGTTTTTTCACAGACAAAAAAAAAAAAATTAAAACTAAAAAATAAAGTAAAACTACAAAGTTAAATTCAAAGCAAAATATAAAACAGAAGCCCTAAACCAAACCTAATACTAATCTTGAATTTCCAAAAGCATTTCCTAAAATTAAAGAACATATTTTTATGTATCCCAAGGTTAATTGTTTTATTATTATTAGTTGTATATTTCTCTTTTATTTAAGTTTATTGGTACAGTAACAAAATCCTCATTGCACAGGAACTGTCACAAAGGATCAACAGCTGGGATCTTATTAAAAAGCTTTGGCACAAGGGAAATCAACAAAGTGAAAAAGATAAAAAGATAACCCACAGAATGGGAGAAAAAAATTATGCCAGCTGTTCTTCAGACAAAGGACTAATATCTAGAACATAGAAGGAGATGAAAGAAACCACAGTCCAAATTCAAAGACCCAATCAAAAATAGGCATCTGAGATGAATAAACATTTCTCAGAAGTACAACAAATAAATATATGAAAACTAAAGAATATTAACATCCTTCTAAAAGTAAATTTTCAGTCTAGAATTCACAATATACAGAAAAGCTTCTTACAACACAATTGGACTTAATAGTAAACAACTTTATATTCTCAAAATATATAAATAAAGGAGGGCTGAATATACTCCTTGTTAAGGGAATTTAAATCAATGAGATTCCATTTCATACTCACCAGGATGACTATAGTTTTGAAAATGCAGGGCTAGCCAGATAGCTTAGCAGACTAAAGCACCTGCTTAGGTATAGCACAGCAGCCAGGGTTCAATCCTTGGCCTCACAAGCTGTGGCAGCCTAGCCCCTTGGGCACACTAAGAGAGTGACTGAGACTGGGCCCCATGGCATGCACCTATAATTGCAGCACTTGGGAGGCTAAAAACAGAAGGATCACTATGAATCCATCTGATCTAAGTAATGAGACCCTGTTGACCCTGCATTAAAAATTAAATACATTTTTTTTTTTTTTGGTAGGACCAAGATTTGAACTCATGACCTTGTACTTGCTAGGCAGGAACTTGTGCCACAGTGCTATCTCCCTGGCCCCTACATTTTTTTTAATAAAATGCACAATAACAAGTATCATTGGGTAGGGGCCCGGCAGGATGGCTCAGTGGTCTAAAGTGCCTGCTTAGGAAAGCTTAGGCTGCTGCAGGGACCGTGGTTCGATCCCCGGCACCACATGCTGCGCCAGCTCTGCCCTCAGGGCAGGCTGAGCTGGCCATAATAAATAAATAAACAAAAGTTCTGAAACAAGAAAAAAATAAATAACAAGTTTCATTGGGTATGCAGAAATGGAAGCCCTCATAGACTACTGAATAAGAATATATATCATAGATGCTATTTAACACTGGCATCTTCAAAATGTTAATCACATAGCCGGGCATGGTGGCGCACGCCTTTAATCCCAGCACTCGGGAGGCTGAGGCAGGTGGATTGGTGCAAGTTCGAGACCACCCTGGGCTACAAAAGTGAGCTCAAGGCCAGCCTGAACTGCATAGCAAGACCCTGTCTCAAAAAGACAAAAAAAAAAAAAAAAAAATGTTAATCACAGAATGACCTGCAATCCCATTCCTATGTATAGTCAAAAGAACTAAAAACGGATAATACTACAACAGTTATACATGAATATGCTAATTTATAATAGGTGAAAACAATCCAAATGTCTAATAGAAAATGAATAAACAAATGGTGGTGTACACCTGCAGCTGAATTCAGGATAAAATGCACTATTTGGATGAACCTCAGAAACATTCTGTGAGATGAAGTCACAGGCAAAAAGCCCACCTATGGATTCCAGTTACATGAAGCATCTGGATTAGATACATCTATAGAGATCAAAAGCAGAATGGTGGCCACAGTGACTATTGTACTAAACACCGTTAAGTTATCCACTTTATGGTGGTTAATTTTGTTGGGAATTTTAGTTCATTTTAAAAAATGTGTATCCTGGGCTGGCCAAATAGCTCAGCAGATTAAAGTGCCTGCAAGCAGGGGCTGGGGGTTCGAACCCTGGGCCTGCTGTGCTAGCCCTGCTCCTGGGGCACACTGAGAGCGCAACTGAGACTGGGATGGTGGTGCACACCTGTTATCCCAGCTCTTAGGAAGCTGTAAACAGGCAAATTACTGAGTCCAATCTAACAGTAAGACCCTGAACACCCTGTAGACCTTTCCCTAAAATACAAAAAAAAAAGGGGGGGGGTATGTAAAACAAACGAAAAACCACAACTATATAACCAACAAAATGTATTGTTTCTGCTCCAAAATCCCAATTAAAAAACAAAAAATAAAAAATCATACAGTGAAGCAAGTTCAAGCCTATTTTACCAACAATAATCCACCCGAGTTTAATCTTAAATATGAATGAGGATTAGCTTTAATAACTTTTCCTTAGGAGTCAATTCTGTGACAGCCTCAGTATTGAAGGCCAGCCAATTAACAATGGATTTACCATAAACAGACTTTTGAAAGCCAGCAAGAAAAAAAAAAAAAAAAAAAAAAAAAAAAAAAAAAAAAAAAAAAAAAAAAAAAAAAAAAAAAAAAAAAAGCCAGCAAGACAGCATGTGTTGTTGACAGAAGAACCATGTTTGTAACTCTGGCATCAATTCACCTTTGTAAACGACACATCACAAAACAGTCTGACTCAACTCCACACAGTTAGCAATTGCATTTAGTTCAAATAACTGGACCTAAGCAGCATATCTCTCAAGGCATACAATTTTTGTTTCAGATATCTAGCAATTATCTTGGTCTATTCATCAGATAATTTTCCACATGGAAATTATTCAGAAATTCTCTTGACAATACTCAGTGGAGGGGTTGGAAAGATAGCTCAGTAGAGTAAGTGTTTGCCTGGCAAGTGCAAGGGCCTGAGTTCAATCCCCAGTTCTGCCAGAAAAGAAAAAAAAATTGAGAGCAAACTATCAGTGGGAGAACAGGTTGGATAATGGCAAAAACTGTTGACCTGAGCTATCTTCCCAGCCCCTGCTCTCAATTTTTGTCCACCTATTTATACAAATTTGCACATGTCCTTGTTTTGTCCCTTATTATCCTATGTGTGTTGAATGTGCAAGACAGCTTCCTAGGGAACATAAGGAGGCAGAGGCTGCTAAGTCTCCAAATCAATATAGATCATCTCTAAAGAATAATGGTCCAATAGACTGATGAATGTTGGCTGCTAAAATGTTTGGTCAAACACAGCTTTGTGTCTGTTGTTTTGAAAGCTACATATAAGTTTCAAAGCTTTCAATTCATGTTAGCCAGTATTTCAATATCGTCACTTGTTAGAATCACTGATCACATGGCTCTTTCCTATCTCATACACACACGGTAATATTGTCTTCTTTTCTTTGTCGCTGATTTGTCTATGTCAAAGCCACAACTTTTGCCTAGTGGACCTTGCATAATAATCTTAACTACTATACTGACCTTGATAAATTAGGCAAAATTTTGCTGAAAATGATTCAGAATTACTATGTCTTCAGATATAGTAAAGTTAATATTTTAAAGGCACTCAAGAAAAATTTGGAGGCCAGCCAAATAGCTCAGTGGATTAAAGCACCTGCTTAGGCAGACGCAGGGGCCAAGGGTTCAATTACCAGCCCTGAGATGGCAATTGAGACTGGACATGGTGGTGCGCACCTGTAATCCCAGTGCTTGGGATCACAGGAGGATCACTGTGAGTCTGATCTGTATAGTGAGACTCTGTAGACCCTGAACTACATACATAAAAAAGGAAAAATTCCAGGTTCATAAGTATTCCCTTCCACAAGGTTTTTCTACGAAAGAACAGTCATATCATGTATCTCTAGTATAGGTCCCTCCTACAAATCTGCGTGCTACCCACTAGATGACTTCACAGAAGCTCACCCTGAACCTTGATTTAAAGGCAAGTTGAAGGGTATAACCAACGATTTTCTTAATTTTCACAGCATTTGTTGTATTGCAGTATTCTCTACAAGTTAGTTGTTTAATCTTGAAAACAAATTTATTGCAGAATTCAAAATTTTGGTAGGTACATAGGTGTCCTAGATGACCATGCCTACACCAATTAGTTCCCTTATAAAAACAGTTAAAAAGGAAAAAACAATAATCTAGATCTTCATAATTCAAAAAATGGCTTTTTAGGCAAAGAAAAAATGTGCCACATTGCAGTTGTGTAAGCAGATTGAACAACACATCAAAACTGTAAACAGAATTAAAACAATGATGAAATAGTAGTCTCCAAAAATAGACCAAAGGAAAATTCCAAACACTTATTTCTTGGATGTCTTAAGGTCGATGGCAAAAGTAACTTATTTTTAAAATATATTCAGAATCACCACTTCATAAGTCCAGCAGGTCAGCAAACATTTCAAACTTCTGACACTTATTTTAAAAAATGACTTACTCAAAATAATAGAACCAGAAATGTTCTGTATAATAACAATTGGAAGTAATGACACCTGCATGAGCCATAGGGAGAATTAATGCCCTATTTTGTTTTAAAAAACGTAACTATCCAAAACCTCCCCAGCAAGGCCACCTTGGGAGATACTTTGAATTAATAACATTCCAGCATTTTAAACTCCTACACGGAATGATCTACAAATACATATGGTCAACAAAATATTGGTGTTACTCCAATTCCACTCTTATAGACCTAAACCTACAAATATAGCAGACATTTCTGACTGTTATTTTTAATAAATTATCAGGATTAGTCTTTAGGGCCAGGGAGATACCTCAGTAGTTTTGAGTTCAGTCCTAGTCCCATGGAGACAAAGACACAGAGACAGACAGAGAGACAGAGACAGAGATTAGTTTTAAAAGCACTGGAGAATTCTTCATAGGACCAAAGTACAGTCTAGGTAACCTACATAGAGCTATACTATGTGACATTCAAAACATAACCAAAAACAATATATAATTCCCAAATTGTTATGGAGAAACTCTCTCCAGTCATAGCTAAAAGTATTTGGAACTGAGCTTAAAGTGCAAACTGACTCTCCCTAGATTATCATAAATCTTTCCTTTTGTATGTACATACTCATATAGAAGCTTATCTCTGTACTAGCCAACATCCTATAGCCACAGGGTATATATGCTTATTGCTACTTGCACTGTAGAAGTATAATTGGTGAGTTAAATTTAAAATTTGTTTTTAATTTATATTATTTATAAGTTAAAATGGACATGATCCAGTAATTGGAATTTTTAAATGTTTTTATATTTGGGTGTGCAAGTTCACTTTTTCAACTGTACATTTTTGCAAATTTCAATACAGATCAAATAACTAATGAAAATTTCATCTCCCAATTGAACTGTGCTATAAATTCAAAATACACAACCTAAAACTTACATTTATATTATAATTTAATATAAAACAAGTGATTCCAAAAATGTAATATAAAAAAATGTAAAATATGTAGCTAATCATTTTTATATTGGTTATATGTTAAAATAATATTTTGGATATACCAAGTTAAGTGCAGTATGTTAAAATTAATTTCACCTATTTCTTTTTATATATTTTAAATATGCCTACTAGAGAAATTTAAAAATAACACATGTGGCTCACATAGTTATATTTAAGGTGCTTTTTTAGTTCATGTTCTTTTTTTTTTTTTTTTTTTTTTTTTTTTTTTTTTTTTTTTTTTTTTTTTTTTTTTTTTTTTTTTTTTTTTTTTTTTTTTTTTTTTTTTTTTTTTTTTTTTTTTTTTTTTTTTTTTTTTTTTTTTTTTTTGAGACAGGGTCTCATTATGCAGTTGAGGCTGGCTTTGAGCTCACTTTTGTAGCCCAGGCTGGTCTCGAACTCACACTGATCCTCCTGCCTCAGCCTCCCGAGTGCTGGGATTACAGGCGTGCGTCACCATGCCCGGCTTTTTAGTTCATGTTCTAACACAAGAGTCCTCAACCAGAGCCAATGCTACTCAAACACCACTTTGCAATGCCTGGACATTCATAGTTGTCATAACTTGAGGTGGCAAACTGGAATTTAGCAGATAGAAACCAAAGATTCTCTAGAAAAAAAATTAAAAAGGGGGGGGGCCAGCTGCCTGCTTAGGCAGAGGCAGGGATGGGAGTTCGATCCCCTGGGGTGTACTGAGACTGATACTGCGACTGGACATGGTGGTGCACACCTGTAATCCCAGTGCTCGGGTGGCTGAAAACAGGAGGATCACTACGTGTCCAATCTATTTAGTGAGATCCTGTAGAGCAGCGGTTCTCAACCTGTGGGTTGTGACCCCGGCGGACGTTGAACAAATACATAATGTATATCAGGTATTTACATTCTGAATCATAATTGTAGCAAAGTTAGTTTTGAAGTAGCCACCAAAATTATTTTTTGGTTTGGGGTCACCGCAACATGAGGAACTGTATTGTGGGGGCATGGCATTAGAAAGGTTGAGAACCACTGCTGTAGACCATGTACCAAACCAAATACATGAAAAGAGAGAGAGAGAGAGAGAGAGAGAGAGAGAGAGAGAGAGAGAGAAAGCAAGCAAAGATTCTACCATGCACATAACAGATTCAGAACCTCATCAGCTGAAAATGCCAAGAGCTGAGAAACTCTGCTTTAATGATTTCTCAATGGCATCGCCCATATCAAAACTCCACTCTTGCCGGGCGTGGTGGCGCACGCCTGTAATCCCAGCACTTGGGAGGCTGAGGCAGGAGGATCGGTGCGAGTTCGAGACCAGCCTGGGCTACAAAAGTGAGCTCAGGACCAGCCTCAACTGCATAGTGAGACCCTGTCTCAAAAAGACAAAAAAAAAAACCTCCACTCTTTTAGAGCTCACTCTTTGACCCAACAGCTTATCTTCCCTTGCATCAGGGAAATGACCCTAGCCAACTTAGCAGAAGGTCTTATACTAAGCTCACCTTTAAGCCTTACTTTATCTTCCACAAGTGTCACAGTGTGAAAGGCCTAAAGCTCCCCTCCCCCAAATCTGGAAAAAGATAGGATGATAGCCCTCACCACATCTGTTTAATACCAGAGGTTTTAGTCTGAGACAGGAGGATTACTGTGAGTTCAAGACCAGCCTGGGCTACAAAGTGAGCCCAAGGCCAGCCTGAACTGCATAGTGAAACCCTATCTCAAACAGCCAAAAAAATAAAAATAATAAGTAAATAATAATAAACAGTAACAACCCCAGAGGTTTTGGCCAGTGTGGTTAGACAAAATGAAGAAATAAAAGGCACCTAAGTTTGACAAAGCAAAACTGAGCCAGAAGTCATGGCGTAGGGCTGTAACTTCAGCACTTGAGAGCCTAAGTAGAACGTCACTTCAAAATCGAGGCCATCCTGGGCTACACAGTGAGATGTGTCTCAAAGATTTTAAAATAAAGGAAAAGAAAAACTAAGGCAACAAATTCTTACATACAGAAAATCGTAAGGAATCCTTTACAAAGATTACTAATTATAATCACTAAATTAATAAAGGTGTTCAGCAAAATTGCAGGATATAAGATCAACAAAAACAAATTCAATCCTCTCCCTGAGTGTAGCTTCCCACTGCTTATTAGTATAACCCTCTGAAATCAAAATTCTCAATTTCCCTTAGGTGGTAAAAGAGAAATCCATGATTATGGTTACCAAGTAAAACCCAAACCAGACACTGGTTGAATTCTTCCATAAGATGTTATCTTACTTTTCTCATTGCTGAGACAAAATACCCAACACCCAAAATTAAAACAGAGGTCTATCTGCATAGTTTGTAGAAGGTTCTGTTCATAACTGGCTGGCTGCAAGGCAAGGCCACATGGCAGAGGGGCATCACAGAGGACAGACAGTTCATAGCAGGCAGAAGACAGCCAAAGCAGCAAGCCACCATGACCCACGCAAGGAGGGCGGCCCTGGGGGAGAGGAAAGGAGACTAAGAACCATATACTTAGGAAAGCTGGGACCCAGTAGGATCTGACCTCTCTGATGGAAGAGGCTGCAGTAATCCAGCATGATTTGCCTCTATATAGAGAAAAAAGGCAGCCAAAAGGGTAAGGCTCGGTGTTTTGCTAAGAATACACAGGGAAACATTCTCAAAGCCATGTGTGCTGCAGTTAACAGAGAAGAACGCCAAGGCCTGACACCTCCTGGGCTGGCCTTCCCCTAGTCCCAACAACTCATCTCCATGGCATGCCTCTGGATCAGCCATGGTTCCACCACACTCCACAATAAGCAACAATAGTATTCTTTCTCTCATATTTTATCCAAGCTACCACCCTTAGATTGAGGACTCACACCCTTAATCCTATCCCCTCACCACAAATCAATCCCAGCATCACACCCTTGATCTCAGCATCACACACACTAGATCCAGTCATTTCTGAAAAGTCTCACCTATGCTCACATGAGGCTTTGGGAGACGTCTAGATATAAGTCATAACAATCAGCTTCTGGTCACTCAAACACACATGTACAGCTCTTTATGCAAAAGGTATTTATTGAAGAGTGGTCAAAGTCCTAACAGTTTCAGCATTGCTGAAAAATTTAAGTCCAAAGTGTTCTCTGAGATTTAAGGCACACTCTTATCTGTGAGCCCCAAATACAAATAAGGGGAAACAAAGGAATAGGACCAACGCAAATGGAAAACCAGGCAGGACAAGCATTAAGTGCTATAGTTTCATATCCAGCATCCAAGACAATATTTGGCAAGCACTTCTAGTGCATGTAGCTCCCTAGGCTTCTCCTTTGGCCTGCTACCAGCTTACAGTTTTTCTTCGGATGATCCATGTTGCTGACTTATCCAACCTTCTAGGGTTTTCACTGCACCCTAAACTGTAGTGCGGCCCTCTCAGGGGCACAACAACTGGCCTCCCAAGCCTTCTGAAATCTGGGAGGATTCCTTTCTGATCACACAGCTCTTATAACCAGCACTACATGTATGACACCAAGGTCTGCCACCAGCTGAAGCAGTAGCCAAGCTTCTTGCTCTCTGGCTGTAAGGTCAACTACCCTTAACAAAATCCCAATGAACAACTCACCTACAACTCTGGAACATGGTGCTCTGGGGCTCTCTTCACAAAGCAACATCTTAGTTTTGCAATCTTGAGGCACCAATGGAGTCTTGCTGGTTCTCAGGCCATTTTTTCTATTGTCCTTTTCTGAAATACTTTACCTTTTCTTGCTAATCTTTTCATTAACCAAATTCTCTCTTCCATCTTTGCATGCTGCAACTCTATTTAGACCTTTCTTTCTGGCCAAACTCATGTTTTAGAGGATTCAGCTCCTAATTCCCAACACAGATCTGGCTAAAAGCCTGCAATAGTGGCCATGCTACTGTCTCAACCTTAGACTGCCTTGAAATGTCTTCTGCAAGATTAGTCTGCCAGCCTTAATCTCAGTCTCAGGCAAAGTCTCTAAACATGAGTGAAGTACAAACTTTCTGCCAAGGCATAACACACACTGTCTGCAGTCCAACAACCAATGCAGTCCTTGCATGCAGGAATCTCCTGAGTCTGGTCTTTACTGGCACAATTTCTATGAGCATTCTGGTCTTCTGAGTTGTGACCACAATCTTTAATAAAGACAGCTTAAGGTATTGCAGGGCTGCTTCTTCAGCCAGCATCTCCAGCCTTTCCAAACTCTTCCCACAAGCCAGTTCCAAGGGCTTCTGAACCTGTCAGGTACAGTTACATCCAGGAACCCACTTCCTTGGTATCAAGTTCTGTTTCTCAGTTACTTTTCTGTTGCAGAGACAAATTATCAAATACCTAAAGTTAAAGAAAGAAAGGTTTATCATCATGCACAGTTTGTAGAGGATTCAGTTCAGTTTGCCTGCTCCAAGGCGGAGGATCAAGGCAAAAACAAAACAGAATAGTTCACAACAGGCAGAAGACAGCAAAGGTAACAAGCAGCAAGCAACACGACCCTCTATTTTATCAAGGCTACCCACTTTAAGGCAAGTAACACTCACACCCTTAATCCTAGTCTCCCACCACAAATCAATGGCAGCTTTATATCTTTGATCCCAGCTTAACACACCCTAGGATTTAGCCACCTGTGAAAAGTCCCACCTCTGACTTCATGAGGCTTTGAGAGGATACCTGGATATAAGACATAATGATGACTCATTTTATAGAACCAATCCAATGTTATATTGAACAAATGGAAGAAGTTCTTGACTCAAAAGATATGCTACTCTTGAGCTGGGGAGATAGCTCCAAGGCACAAGTGCCTGCTGGGCAAGTGCAAGGTCGTGAGTTCGAACCCCGGTCCCACCAAAAAAAAAAAAAAAAAAAAGATATGCTACTCTAGAATGTCAAGAAATCTTTTTTTTTTTTTTTTTTTTTTGTCTTTTTGAGACAGGGTCTCGCTATGCAATTGAGGCTGGCCTTGAGCTCACTTTCGTAGCCCAGGCTGGTCTTGAACTCACACCGATCCTCCTGCCTCAGCCTCCCGAGTGCTGGGATTACAGGCGTGCGCCACCATGCCCGGCAAGAAGTCTTAAAGAACAAGAATAAAAAACTGCACGTGTTTTTCTTTTGTTTTTGTTTTTTTTTTTTTAAATAAAGATACCAGCCGGGCGTGGTGGCTCACGCCTGTAATCCCAGCACTCGGGAGGCTGAGGCAGGAGGATCGGTG
>PVJA010053373.1:0-11993 GCA_004027025.1 Myocastor coypus
CATCCATCCACCCATCCACCCACCCACTCACCCATCCATCTACCCATCCATCCATCCATCCATCTGCTTACCCATCCACCATCTACCCACCATCCACACCTCATCCATCTATCCACATATCCACCCACTCACCACCCACTGAATGGCAGCTGAATGCCTTCCTACATAGCAGAGGTGGTGGTGCAGAAAGTTCTACACCAGACACCCAAGGCCCTTCCCTTCCTAGTGCTTTGGTGGAGCAGAGACTGTGGCACTAGGTACAAGTCACCAGGAAGTGCGAGGACAGTGGGAGTGGGGACACAGGCTGCTGCACCACAGAAGCCTGCGTGGAGGAAGGGGCCCCAGAGCTGGGATCTGTGGGACCCGCAGGAGCTCATGGGTGGTAGAGTAGGCAGACTGGCACCGCAGAGACTTGGCGAGAGGACTGCGTTGGGTGGAGGGGTGGGAACAGAATTTCATCCAATGATAGTAGCTGTGCAGATGTGAGCCGAGAAGGACACCAGCAGATTGGGGTGCAGATGTCCTTCTGGCTATTGGGGGGTGTGGGCAGGGCTGAGATGGGGCAGAAGCTGGCAGCAGCTGGGGCTGAGATGCAGACGGGAGCCCTAGGCTTCCTCTAAGATGGGGGCAGGGGCCTGTTTTCCATTCTGAGAAATGGGAATGTTACTAGAAGCCCCAGGGCAGTCAGGAGGATTCCCTAAGTGACTGTGTGTGTGTGTGTGTGTGTGTGTGTGTGTGTGTGTGTGTGTGTGTGTGTGTGTGGCTACTGGTTGGAGAGGAGTGGAGACCAAAATACCCCTTACCCAGGATACCTTTCCTTAGCCTTCCAGGCTGGAGCTCCTCCCTGTGGGACTCCTGGCTTGCAGACTCAGGGGTCTGAGCTCCCTCTCAGCCTGGTCTGTGTGGTTACCATAGCAGCCAGCTAGGGTGGGGAAATGGAAGACAGCCAGGGCATAACGAGGCTGCACCATTCTGATCTGTCTACTGGTAGCTCTGCTTGTGTGGGGCAGGATCCCCACCCTGAGGCTGCCACTGCTGTCCTGCCTTGGCAAAGGCCAGCTGAGGGGACCTCTGCTCATGGCCATCCAGAGGTAGTCACACTGACAGAGGCATAGCTGGCTGGGCCCTGGGTGTCCTCAGCCAGGCTCTGAGTAGCTCCTCGCTCTTCTCCCAAGCAGGCCTGGCCATGCGTCCTCTCCGGGCTGGCTGATAGGGCTGAACCTGTAGTCAAAGGGCTAAGCATCGGGGCCCCTGGCAGCCCTCTTTCCCACTGACCAAGTGGGCACCTGGTGGGCACAGACCAGCTGCCTCTGGAGCCAGCTATGGCCTGGAGGGTCTGTTTGTGGCTCGGGCTCCCTCCTGGTTCCACAGTGAGCCCTGCTGTCACGGGCACCAGCTGCTGCCTGGCTTCCTGAAGGTGTCACTCAGTGCCCAGATAGAGACTTGCCCACTCTAGGAGGGGCCTGGAGATATCCATCCACTTCCTTTTAGGGTTGTGGGCTGGGCCTCCCTCTCTCACTTCCCTCTCATGGGGGGTCGTTTTCCCACCCTGGCACCATTCACAGCTCCCACAGTACACAGATTATTGGGATGAGAACATCTTTCCTACATTTGGAGACACTTTTATAGAACCTTTGAGTGGCGGGGTGTGAGCATCTTGTCTGTATTCGGAATCCTAGAATTACAAGATCACAGATGCCTTCGAAGAGGGAGAAGCCCACAGAATCTTAGGATCTCGATAAAATCTCTTGGAATCCCTACAAAAGGCTTGAAACAACACGGACCCATCCAGAGAAACCTCAGAGTTGGAACAGAAGCCTCTGCATCAAGATGCCTGCACAGTCAGTGACCACACGCCGCCCTCCTCCCTGTGACACAGCCTTTCTTCTTGTCACTGTCCTGTAACAGCCTGAACACTTCTAGGGACAGGGAGCACATCACCTGCCTAAGCAACCTGTCTTATTATCAAAGAGATCTGAACGCTGGTACTGGGTCCAAGTCTGTCCCCAATCCTGTCTCCTGTCTACCCTCACATACAGACCCAGTAATGTGGACGCCAGGACAGAGACTCAGCTATATCCTGACCAAAAGCAGCGGCCTTCTGCCATGGGGATGATGGCAGGTGAGGGTCATGACACTTCCTAGGGCTGAGGCTCCCTCCCCCTTGGGACCCTGCCTGGGGTTTGCAGCCAGCCCAGCCTGTGCGGTGCCTGCCAGCCTTCTAGAGTCAGGAAACTGACCAAGCTGAGAACTACTGGAAACAATAATCAGGAATGGCAAGCTGTGTCTCTAGTCATGGTTTCATCCAGCCATGAAAATGGGATGGGAAGAGTGGGTGACAAAACTAAGCACGATTCTGAGATACTATTTTTTTTTTTTGGTGGGACCAGGGTTCAAATTCATGACCTTGCATTTGCCAGGCAGGCATTTGTGCCATGGAGCTATCTCCCCAGCCCCTGAGCATTATTCTGACAGGAGGAGCTGAATTTTTTTGTGTTTAAAGTGTCAGTTGTGGGCAGCATGGGGTTTGCTGGCATGGTCTTCTATGGGTCTTGGCTAAGACACCAATCCAAGGCATAACTGAGTGTAGGCCCTGCAGGAGGCCACCCAGAGTAGTCCCAGCTTTGCCCCCTCACAGCTGTGTGGCTCTGGATGAGTTTCTAAGCCCTCTGTGCTTCAATTTTTTCTCCTGAGGAAGGAATCATGGGAATATGTGAGGCCTTGAGTACAGTCCCTAGCACCTAAGCCAGACAAAACCCAGCCCAGCCCAACCCAACCCAACCCAACCCACCCAACCCAACCCAACCCAACCCAACCCAACCCAACCCAACCCAAAGGCAAGCCAATCCAAAGCCAAGCCAAGGCAAGGCAAACCAAACCAACTGCTCACTTTCATCCCCCTATAAAGAGCTGGGAATGGAGATTTAAGGCTTGGTTTCACAGCCCTTGGAGCCCGCATGGTTGCCCACTTCCATTTCCTGAAAGATGAGCTACAGCTGCCTCTCAGTGGCTTCCATGTGACATGGGCCAAGCTACCTGCTCTCTGCCTGGTTTTTACCATTGCAAGGTGTCTGAGTATCCATGTGGCCCTGGGCCTGTGGTGGTTTGCAGAAAACAGAACTCTGGTTTTACTGAGATGTTTCATGGCTTAGAACACAAAACAGCAAGAGTCTGTGTTCCAGACAATTACTGAGTCCGTTTCCCTTGAGCAGTTCACTGGAAAGGCCCCTCCCACTCCTTGGCTCAGGGCATCCAGTTCTTCTGGTAGAGGTGCCCAGGCTGTGCCAACCCCTGCCTGGGGTCTCCCTGACCCCACTACAAGGCTTACATCTTGTCGCTCATCTTGCCTGTATGTTTGTCCCTCTCAATTCCTTGTGTGTGCGTGTGTGTGTGTATGTGTGTGTGCATGCGTGTGTGCATGCATGTGCGCGTGTGTGTGTGTGTGTGTGTGTTTTCTGCTAATCCAAGGACTAGGCCCCCAGCATCTTCCATGCTAAAGCTCTGTAAAAAAGCAAAAGCAAGCCCAAACTTTGGACCAATTCCTGTTTACTGAGAAGTGGAGAAATGAAGCGGAGAAATGCTAATTATGGTTAGCATCTTCCAGGTCTTTCTCTTTTGGCAGTCTCCATTTCTTAGCCCCGTGATAAAGAAGAAGGTTCTGATTAGATAAAGACAACACCATTCCCACATCCTGCTTGTCTGTTCCCAGACATTACAGGGAGGATGGGGAGAAAAGGGAGGGAAGGCAGAGGGGAAAAAAAAGAAAAGAGAAAAGATATATTCATTGTCTTCACTGGGTCTGAAGCCCAGGGCTTTGAGAGCTAGCACCAGTGCTTGGAGGATGCTAGGGCAGCAGGAGGACAGGGGAGGCCAATGAACCTGCAGACTCAAACCAGAGGTCAGTGTTTATACCTCGGAGGGCTGCACATGCTGAGCTCGCCGTGCCGCTCAGCTCCAGCACACACGCACTGGTTCTGCAGAAGATGGAGATCAAGTGTGCTGTGAGCCGCTGGCGCCGACGTAGGCCTGGGCTGGCAGAGCAGTCCCACCAACTTTAGCCCAGCACAGGCTCTGATGGGTCTAGGGCTGGTATGGGAGGAGGCCGGAGGTCCTGGGGGCTGGAGGCAGGGGGGGCTTCTTCTCATCTCAAATGGGTCAAGTTTCCCTCCTGCCACAGACTGGTTTCTGGGCTGTAGAGGCTCTTGGTGGGCACTGAGAGGAAAAGGCTGGACAGCAGAGTGCACAAGATGTCACAGCCGGGGTAGGGTGAGGTGGCAGGTCATAGGCCCCGGGGTGTCTGCAGCCCCAAGGCTCCTGTGCACAAGGAGACAGTCAGCTCTTGCCAAATTGAGGGTGCCTGGAGTGTCTCATGCCGGTTCATAGCCTGTCCGCTGTGTCAGAAGTTCAAGACTATCGCTGGTCTCTACTTGGGGAGCCCCTGGGGTACCTGGAGGAGATGCCTCACTGACCTGGGCGAGCTGCACTGGGCTTCATGCTTCCAGAGCTGCCCAGGAGCCTCAGCAAAGCAACCTGGGTGGAGCCCTGCAGCTTCTGGCTGTGGGGCAGGGCAGAAGGCACAGCGTCCCGGTGTGTGCCGAGGACCCGGGCTCTGGAGGTTCCCTGTCAGCCTCCGGCCGGTGTGCAAGTCCTGCCACTTGGCTGCATCTATAAGTGACAGTGAGGTCAACAAGATCCTCTGTGGAGGGAGCTACCAGAAGCAGAAGCTGGATTTATGAAAGAAGGCAGAGTAGGCTCGCCCGAATCGAAGGCTCTAGGCTGGGTTTTGCTGGAAGCAGGAGCTGGCCAAGTGGTGAAGGCGGAAAGAGGGGTTGGACAAGCGTAGACACCGCCACGTGTTTTCTCCGGCCAGAGCCCACATTCATTCTCGGTGGCCTAACAGGGATTTTCATAGCCAACAGCCCAAGCTGAGCTCCTTCCTGCCCACCCCAGCTCCCCACCATGGCTGCCCTCTCTCTGGGAATGGAAACCTCACCCTTCTTGTGACTCAAGCTGAAACCTCGGCATCTCTTTGACTCAGAAGGGACACTGATGGGCAGTGGGACACCACCTGGGGACTGGGCAGGGGACAGTGGGGAGCTGGTGCAGCACACTGGGGCATTCTGCTCAGGCGGGCAGAGCCCTAGGGCTGACTGCAGTCAAAGCTGTGAGCTGATTCCATGGATGAGAAGGGGAAGGGTAGCCAGGCCCGGGGTACACACCACTGGGTGCCCTCCTCCCATCTCAGCTCTGCACCCCTTCTTCCTTTCTCCCTCAGTGGTGGCACAGCCATCTCCCTGCCCTGTCTACCTGGGACGTAAGGGCAGGGGCTGGATCTCAAGCCCCACCCCAAACGGGGTTGGAACAATCTGAATCAATTCCCAATTGCCTTGGAACAACCCCTCCCCTACTAAGCTATAGGCAGGGACATGGCCACACAGAACGTACATGTTTGGTGTTCTGGGCCCATGGCTGGGGTCCAGCGGGTGAGGGGGCTGCCCTAGCTAGATACTGGGCCTGCTTGGTATGTTTCCACTCTCACATGCAGCAGAAGGAGCTTTCTCAGAGGAGGATTATTCTCTTTTACAGTGCCCTATTTTTCCTTGGATTTCCTTATAACCTATAATGGTTTAACTCATTTGTGGGGCTCTTCCGGGTTATCCTCGCTCTTCCTGTTGGAATAGCAGCCCCGGGAAGGGGCGATTTCTCTCTCTCTCTCTCTCTCTCTCTCTGTCTCTGTCTCTGTCTCTGTCTCTGTCTCTCTCTTTCTCTCTCTCCCTGTTATTGTCCAGGGCCAAGAAGAGCACAGGGGCCACAGAAGGTTCTGATGGCCATGTGGAAAGGGAGGGAAGATGGGAGGGTAAGAGCAAGGAAAGGAAGTCGAGAGGCAGGAAGGAGGGAAAGCAGTCAGGCCTTTGCTACCTGCTAAGGGAGCAGATGGCTCAACAAGGAGGAGATGGTGCTGTCCCAGCTCTGGGTTAGAGCTGAGTTATTGGTGTGGCTCATTGACAGTGAGCTTCTTGAGCGCATGGTGTGCACTGGCCCAGCTGCAGCTCCCACCTACAGCTCCCACCTGCAGCTCCCACCTGCAGCTCCCAGCTGCAGCTCCCACCTGCAGCTCCCAGCTGCAGCTCCCACCTGCAACTCCCACCTGCAGCCTTGCAATCCTCATGATCACAGTGCACATGATGACGAATGCAGAGATGAGGAACCAGCTCTCTAAGCTGCCAGGTACCCTAACCACATAACTGGTAAAGAGTAAAGCTGGGACTGACTGGAGGCCCAGGACACATGACTCAGGTCTGTGCTCAGAACTCCACAAGGTGTCACCCTACTATGTTCTGGGTCCCTCGCTTGTGATGTAGAGATGAAGAATACTGGGTCCTGCCTCATTCAGGGAGTTGGACACTTACCGGCGAGTGCTGGAAGGTGTGGGTGTTCAGGTGGTTTTCTGTCTGGACCTCACTGTGCAGATGGGGAAACTGAGGCTCAGGCTGGGGCAGAGGTTTGTTGGTTGTGACAGAGCTGCGATCTTCTAAGGGGAAGTGGTGAAGTGAGGGGAAGGCCAGGAGCTGTGGGTGGAGCAGGCCACAGTTGTTGATCAAGGAGGCAGCTGTGAGGCTCAGGTTCTGGGCTGCCATCCAGGGCCTGTGAGTGGCAGCTACAAAACGTGATGGCAGGGAGAGATGGGCAGGAAGGAGGCACCACCTCTGAACTCAGGATGTACGGGCTGCAGCACCTGCAGGTGCTGGAAAGAAAAACACAAAAAGTCACAACAAAAACCCCAACCTGGTGAAGTTGTCACTCAACCTGATTCTGAGTCTATATTGCAGAGCTAGAATGTTCTAAAGGTGAAATGTTATGAAACCGTCACTTTGTAGAGGAACAGAAGGAGAAAGGTCTGACTAGGACAGGGAGAGGTGGAGCAGGCTTCTGCTCCTGGTTTCCTCCCTTGGAAGCTGCTTGCTGTCCTGGGAAGGACACTGACTGAGGAAATCAGCCAGGCAGAGAGATCCCTGCACACCCATCTTCAATGGAGCGCTGCCACAGTAGCTGAGATCTGGAACCAGCCTGGGTGTCCATCAAGGGATGAATAGATAAGGAAGAGATTGTCCATATTCACAATGAACCATTATTCAGCCACAGCACAGAATAAATCCTGTCATTCACAGCAAAATGCACGGCCCTGGAGAGCAACACGTTTAGTGGAATGAACCAGGCCGGCTGACAAGCCCAGTGCATTCTCTCGCTTGGGCAAGAAACTGAGGAAAAATGTGTAAAGTTGGCTTGAGTGCAGGACAGTGGTCACTAGAGGTCAGGCAGAGGGTAGGGGAGGCTGGATTTGACCACACAGCAACACTGTGTGGGTACAGAAATATCCCACTGAGCCCCAGTGCTGTCTATGATCAATACATTAATACATTCCTAAAAATTTCATTTTATTTATTTTTATTTTATTTCTTTTTTTTTTTTTCTTGTTTCAGAACCTTTGTTTGTTTATTTATTTATTTATATGGCTGGCTCAGCCCGCCCTGAGGGCAGGGCTGGTGCAGCATGTGGTGCCGGGGATCGAACCACGGTCCCTGCAGCCGCCTAAGCTTTCCCAAGCAGGCGCTTTAGACCACTGAGCCATCCTGCCAGGCCCCTTTATTTTATTTTAAAGAGTAAAAACAAAAATAAAAGCAAGAACAAATAGTAAAAACAAAGACAATAGCATAATACATATGGGACCTATCTTCAAAACCAGAATAACAAATTAACAATGTTGCTGAATTACTTGCTTTTGTTGTCAAATCTGTTGCTCAGATTAACAGCTAGGGGCTTGTAAGATGAGACAAATAATGAATGTTATTTATAATCAATGCATTAATACATTTTAATGTAAAATAAAATAAGGAAACCCCCCACAACAAATAACAATCACAACAAAGGTCTCCAGCCTGATAGGACTGACTGAACCTGCTTAGGCAGAGCGCAGCGGGCGGGGTTTGATCCCGACATGCATTGCAGGCTCCGGCCACAGGGTGCGCTGAGACTGCAATTGAGAGTGCCGGTGGTGCTGCGCGCCTTGCACCCCAGCACCTGGGAGGCTGTGAATGGCAGGATCGCTACGATTCCGCTCTACATAGTGAGACCCTGTAGACCCTGTCCTACAGATAGAAAAACAAAATAAAACAAAACAACAAAGATCTCCGTCAGTGACCTTCCAAGCCATGGAAGGCTTGGCTTTGGCTGTCCAGGGATAATGACTGAGTTTCCCCAGAGTCTTTCCCTTGTCCTGGATGGAGCCGTTGAGAGCAGAGGCCGCGTCTGGCTGCCCCCTGCTGGCCCCCGAGCTCAGCACACCGCCGAGGCAGCAGTGGGTGGATCAATTGAGCAAAGCTTTCCTCGCCTCTTCTCAATTCTCACTCAGGGGCAGACCCACAGCAAGGCTGTCCAGACAGTCACGCCGGCTCTGATGACCACCACCCAGAGCTCAGCTCTCAGGTCCCCACGTCTCCAGGACAGATCCAGAGCAGAGACCCTGTGCCTGTAGTGCTCGGGTGGAGTGTGCTGGGGGCAGAGAAGATCTGCGTTCAAACTGCAGCCATGCCTTTGTACTGAGTGCTACACAGTGGACAGTATTCCTAACTTCTCTGAACCCCAGCCCCCCTTTTTGTAAAATTCTATTCCAGAGTATTACTGAGGACTAAAGGGAAAAAAAGGTGTGTGTAGAGAATGCTACCTAGAGCCGGCATCGATAGACAACCAAGGAATGATATTCATTATTTTTGTTTATAATGATTGTCCTTGGGCCAGACACATCACCTGTATTATTCGCGATGGCCTCCCTGGGACCTGCCCTGGCTGTGCACACAGTAGGTGCTCAGGGCGTGGGTCTGGAACCTTCAGACTCCATAGCTAGCAGCCAAGGCCTTCTCTGCAGAGATGCAGAGTCCCCCTGATGTCCCTGCTCACAGGGGACCCATGTGACTCTCAGAGAAGAACTAATTTTTCAGGATTCTCAATCTCTTTTACCCGCAGCCCCTATCCATTCCGTGATTGACGTCAGCGGCTTCACCAGCTCGTCTCTGGGAGAGCGGGTGGCAAACGATGGGGAGTCAAGGTCTCGGTGCCCTCTGCTCCGGCTTTTATCTGCCTGATTTCATGCAACTGGAGGCCTGGCTGCCGCTCAGCTGGAGAAATGTCAAAACTACATTAAATTGCAGGACGCAGGCAAGTGACAGGAGAGCACTTGTCACCCACTTCTTGCCTGTCCCCCCCGGTCCTGCGCCAGCGATGGGGAGGGATCTCTGTGATTGGAAAGCCTGACTCATTTAACCTGCACTTTATCATAATCACAGTCTTGGAGCTGCAGGTGATGTTCTCGAGGTGAGAGCTGGCGGTGGCCCTTGTGCCAGGCCTAGGAGCACGTGACAGGACGGTGCCAGAGCTGAGAGCCAGGCAGAAGGGACACACCACAGGCAGCTGTGGGGCTGGCTTGTCTTCTTTTAGCTTCTTCTAATTTTTTAAATGGTAATTTTTTAGTATTTATTCACTTTGCAGAGCTGGAGGCCTAACCCTCAATACATTTCCTCATGTTGTGGTGACCCCTAAACCAAAAAATAATTTGGGTGGCTACTTCAAAACTGCAATTTTGCTACAGTTATGATTCGGAATGTAAATATCTGAGATGCATTATGTCTTCTCATTGCTACAAATCAAACATAATTCAAACATTGCGATTAATCACAAAAACAATATTTAATTATATGTTGAGAAATATTTATTACTAATTCCAATAAATAACATTTCATCATGGCACAGCATGGGTTTAAATGTGTATTTTCCGATGGCTTTAGGCGACCCCTGTGTTTTGGTTGTTCTACCCCTGCCGGGGTTGCAACCGGCAGGTTGAGAACCGTTGCGTTAAATGGTATCACGCAATGTTTGTGCATTGCACTTTTTAGAGTGTGTAACATCTTACACATCTTTCCTTGGTGGTACATGAAGAGCCATCTCACTTAGTGCAATGAGGCCACGCATCATATTCCGTGGCATGGATGGCTCATCTCTTTAAGGGCCACTTCCCCATCGACAGCTACTTAGGTTCCATCTTTCTCTGCGTAAGCAGCACTGCAGTGAGTGCTCCGTGCCTGCCTCACTGGGCGTGCAGGGAGATTTACTCTACTCTCGGAGAGCAACTCCTCTCGTTGAAGTGGGATTGTTGAGCTGAAGGCTTTGCCCTGTGGCTGAGGCCACAGGAGGCTGGGGTGGAGGTGGGCTGTGGCACCTTCTGTGGCCATGTTCTTGGGGCATGCTCTTGGACTGCTATGGATGACGCTGCCAAATCCAGGTCTAACTTCTTGGCTGAGTGACGATGTGAGCAGAGTGGTCGGAAGAGCCCCTGCAGCACCTGTGGGGCCAGCCCTACACAGCTTTTAGCTGCCTTCCTCTTCCTCCTCTTCCTGACTGGTGGGTGGACAGACTAATCAAGGTTGACCCGCAGTTTGGGTGGTGGATAGCCTGTTTCTGCTAGTTAGCCCTGGGAAGGCTGGCGGAGAGGTGGAATCAATTGCTCTACTAGCAGCCCTTCCTCTGCTGTGTGGGCCAGTGAGTCAGAGGGGCTCTGTCCTTAGGGTGTGCAATCTGCAAGGCACAGCGTCACACTGGCCCAGGTCCTGACAGGCACTGGGAGTAGGCTCAGGGCTGTGTGATGGCTCCAGACGGGCTTTCTGCAGGTAGCTGGGGAACAAGGCTCTTCTACCCAGCTTCCTGACTTCTTTTTTTTTTTTTTTTTTTGTCTTTTTGAGACAGGGTCTCGCTGTACAGTTCAGGCTGTCAGGCTGGCCTTGAGCTCAGTTTTGTAGCCCAGGCTGGTCTCGAACTCTCACCGATCCTCCTGCCTCAGCCTCCCGAGTGCTGGGATTACAGGCATGCGCCACCACGCCCGGCTCTGACTTCTTACACCTAGTTCACTCTGCCCTGTAAAGCCCAGATCAGACACAACACTTCCTTCCTTAAAGCCAGTCAGTGGCTCCTCACTGTCCGTAGGTTCGGAACTAAATTCCTTAACCTGCCAGGCAGGTGTCCTGTGTAGATTTGGCCCTTCTCTCTCACCGTCCACACCTGCCACAGCACAGGCCCCAGCCTTCCCGGTCTGCTTTCTGCCACATGCAGGCCCTTCCCTCTCTCCTTCAAGCCTTGGCACCTGCTCTTCACAGCCTGGAATGTCTTCCCTACCTGTGCTCATCGAGGTGATTCATGTTCCCCCTTTTGTTTGGAAGTAAATATCCCTTCCTCCAGACAGCCTTCCTGCCCTTGCACTCTGATGTAACTGTCCAGTCTTCTGTCTCCTTCTGCTGATTCTAGGCTCTGGAAAAGCACTTGATGCCCACCTTGCCGCTGTTGCTCCCAGCTTCTACCATGGTGGAACAAATCCTTGAGGGATGCCCCACTCTGTGGTCATGGATGTGCTGGGAACAGCCCAACTGTGGACCAAAGTTGAGCTAGACCTGGTTCAGAGCCTGCCTGCCTGGTCATATCCCACTTGAGTCACTTTGTCTATCCGCACCTCAGTGTCCTCAGGCACCCACCTGTTGCTTATTGTGAAAGGTAGGAAGGGTAATAATGTTTAGGAAACTCAAAAACATCACAGCGGAGATACTGTGGGCACAAAGGAGCAAAATGAAAGTTAAATAAACAGAGAATAGGAAGAAGTTAAAAAATTCCCCAAATCACCAAGATTATTGTTTCAATAATATTTTGATAGATATGCTAATGTTTTTCATTTGTGCTACTCATTCCTCTCAGTTCATTGGAGAGAAAGTTTTGTACTATTATCTGTCTGTTTCTTCTGTGTGAGAAACTGTCACGTACTCTGAGTAACTACTTTTCAGATTATGACTCATAGTGTTAACTGCTGTCTGTCAGTCTTTCTGTCTTTCTTTCTTTTTTCTTTCTTTCTTTCTTCCTTCCTTCCTTCTCTCTCTTTCTTTCTTTTCTTTTCTTTCTTT
>PVJA010053374.1:0-12010 GCA_004027025.1 Myocastor coypus
AGCAGCAGCAGCAGCAGCAGCAGCAGCAAGCTTCCACAACATGAGGTCTCTCCAGCCAGGACTCCAACTCTAGGCTGTCAGTGCTGCCCTTCAGACTCTGGCCTCAAGTCAGAGCAGAGTCAGCCCATGGAGCTGGGCATAGCCTGAGTGCACTAGCGGGTGCCACAGCTGCCTTCATGCCCATCCTCTAGATCATGGCTCACATAACAAATAAATCTTTTTAAACTCTGAAAAAAAAAATGATATGGATGCAAACAATTTAAGATATGATGAGGTTTCTTTTTTTTTTTTTTAAGATTTATTTATTTATTTGGTACAGAGTCTCGCTACACAGCTTGGACTCACAGTGATCTCCTGTCTCAGCCTCCCCAGTGCTGGAATTATAGGCATGTGCCACCACTATCAAACCTGGGTCTTTCCACTTGCCAGGTGCTTAGAGCACCAAACTATCTCCCTGGCCCCCATGAGGCTTCACTATAATGCATCACTTATACAGAATACAGTAATCTACCTCGTCATTTTCAAACACACAGAAACTTAGGGAAAAAGCAGAAAAGCCACCACTGAAGTCAAATAACTGCCCTTAAATCTTATGCTTAACCACTAGTAAAATCCTTAGGGCCTCACTCTTCCTTTAAAAAATACATCTAACAAACTGTGATCTAGGATCACCACAAGTGGCAGATGAGAAGTAATTTTTTTTAAAAAAGGACATATTCTCCATCACGGTTTACCAATACCAAGGGAAAAAGACAAACAAAATTCAAAACAACCACAAAAATAGGGCTGGGAGTCAGGAATGGTTGTGCATACCTTTCAGGCCAGCATGGGCTACTTAGTGGCTTTAAGAACAACCTGAACTACATATGAGACACTGTCTAAAAAAGTAAAATAGGGGCCTGGCAGGATGGCTCAGTGGTCTAAAGCGCCTGCAGGAGGCTGCAGAGACCGCGGTTCAATCCCCAGCACCACATGCTGTGCCAGCCCTGCCCTCAGGGCAGGCTGAGCCAGCCATAAAAATAAATAAACAAACAAACAAAAGTTCTGAAACAAGAAAATAAAAAAAAAAGTAAAATAAAAAATAAATTGGATTAGATTATACCTCAAGAGTACAAAGTACTTAACCCATATGAGGCCCTGTATTCAATCCTACACACACAGAGGCAATCTAAATGACATGTGCCTATAACTAGCTTTTCACTTTTATTGTTTATTCTAAAGTTAGCATCAGAGGTTTTAGTATAAAATGTGATAGCTGCCAAGTGCATTAGCACACATTACAAAAGCCCTGATAATTAGAATAATAAACATGAACGTCAAAAAAGATTCAGTGATATTACATATAGTATATAGTGCATTTCAAAACGTGGCAATCTATTCAAAACAACACATTTTCTCTTCAATTTGGTACTTAGAAAGAGTAAACCTCAATTGTGGTGCTCTACCTAATCTGCTAATGGATACTAAACTTAACAGATGGGATTTGGCCAAGAAATTCATATCTATTTGTTGGACTTTTATCATGCTAGGTTATACTACTAGATAACCATATTCTTATGCAAGTGAATGAATGTGAGTATAACTATGTAGAATGCCCTCTCTGATGTTGCCATACTGCATGCCACCTTAAAGTCTGCTAACATGTTCTTGGTAGGGGTCCTAAGGTCACACAATTTGTCAGCAACAGATTCAAAATCCAAGTCTCTGGAGTACAATTAAACTTCTACAGCACTAATGACTCTTTATAGTATTAATACCTTTCAGTATTTGACCTATACATGGATTCTTGTGTAATACTGAATAAACCAGTTAAACTAGTATTAAAAAAAATCCAAATCTCTCAAGATTAAAAGGACAAATAGCTACCTTGAAACATAATACGTGATTTCATTTATCAAACAGGAAATGAAATTCCAATACAAACTTCTAGATAAAGTTGCTAAAGTGAATAATCTTCCTCTCCCTAAATCCTACTTCTGGATTTTGGGTTGCTGTTATTTTAATGAAGCATAAAACTACTTTAAAAGAGAAAGGGAGAAAAGCAACAGCCACAAAATGTTGAAGACTCCAAAGCAAGTATAAGTAACTTACTAGATCTAAGAGAAATGAACACTAAATCAGTCAGTAGTGAGAAAAACTTAAAAAAAAAAAAAAATACCCTCAATTTAACCCCTACAAAGCTCAGAAACTACAAGGAAAGCACAGGAAGGTTAATTACTCTAAGAAGCAATTAAGGACACATTATAAAAAACCTCCATGAAGGACACATTATTACCTTCTCCAACTCAGAAGACTGAAAATTTTCATTTTCCTCTAGAAAGAGTAAAATAGAAACTCCCTAGGAAAGGTAATAGCAAACACAGCAACACAGCTGAGGGCAATGTTATTATTCCAAAAATAAGAATGTAAGTAAACAGAAATATATATATATGGAAATATATATATGAAATATATATATGGAATATATATATATATACTGAATTTTTTTTTTTTTTTTTGCGTTTTAGGGAAGGGGCTACAGGGCATTCAGGGTCTCTCTACTACACTGGATTTTTAGTGATATACCTGTTTAATAAACTGAATATTGACAGCCTTTCCATTTCAAACCATGGGCACCCCACAAGCCTATAAGCTTCTAAGAAAGAGACAAAAGGTTTCCTCCAAAGTATCTGATGAGCTCTAACATAAAGACCTAGAGATGCTAACACTGCAGGTGAGGTGTCCCAAATATAACCCAAGGAAATCAATATACAGTAAAGTACATGCTAAATAAGCCCAATTTATCTATTTTAAGCACCCAGATAACTTTTCTTTTTTCTTTTTTTTTTTTTGCCAGCTCAGCCTATCCTGAGGGAGTGGCTGGCACAGCATGTGGTGCCAAGGAATTGAACCACAGTCCTCTGCACTTGCCTAAGCAGGTGGTTAAAATAGCTAAGCTATCTTACTGGATCAGGTAACTTTTTTATGAACTTTTAAATATTAACTAAGGGTCAACAGACATCTGTTAAAAGTTCAATATGAAAGAATTCATACCATTACTCAGAAGAAATTGGTATTCACGTGAAAAGTTATTTGAAAGAAAACAAGTCTAATAATTATGCTTGTTTCGGTTAAAGTATGATGGTGATTTAAAAAACTCAAATCAGATAAGCCAGTCATTATGGTACATACCTATAATCCCAACACTCTGGAAAGTTGAGGCAGGAGAATGGAAAGTTTGAGCCCACCTTGGGGAACGTATAGATAGATTTTTCTAAGTTCAGAATTATAGATGAACCTAGAAGAAAGTATCTCTCATGGCATCTCAGCTTTAGTCATTAGAGAGGGCTTAACAGAAAACACAACACTGATAGTTTTAAAGAAATAGGCATATGTAAGGCAAAACACAAGTATAGGAGAGAAGGAACATAAAAAAGTACAGAAGGGTATGAAACTACAAATAATATCACTGGAGCACAGGCTAGAGGATCAGGGTATAAGGCTGAAATGCTAGGCAGAGGCAGAGACTGGATCAAGGAATACCTTGTAAGTTATGGAAGAAATGTGGAAAGCACTAAAGAATCAATGCAAAGTTTTAACAGCAAACTGGGATGGTCAGATTTGTATCTTAGAAAAATCATTCTGATGGTAAGTGACAGATTTGGGGGTGGTAAGGGGAAGACTGATGGTTACAATCTTTCATACTATGTAGTAATTGTTCCCAAAAGACAGTTCTGCTTATAAACTTCAGATTCTTGTTCTCAGTGAAGCCAACTGCCCTAAATCTGTAAGAGACTAGTTGCTACAAAAATACTCTACAGTTCCCCTAAGGAAACTTGCATTGTAAGCCCTCTACTTTCAGGTTCTTTCTTTTTCCCTCCTAAATATTCTTAAAAAGTACAAAGACTGTGGAGGACCACCTGAGCAGCTCTCCTTGAAAGAAAAGTGACTGTCTCCACTTTGATTGAGCCTGACCCTATTTTCTCATATTGAAATGTACAGAGCTGGCTAGAACTTCTCATTATCTTTTTTTTTTTTTTTTTTAGGACCGGGGTTCAAACTCATGGCCTTGCACTTGCCAGGCAGGCATTAGTGCCACAGAGCTATTCCCCCGGCCATTCTCATTATCTTTTTAATTGGCCTTAAGCAGTGTATATATTGGTCTAGTCGAGGTGCTGATGGTAATTTTTAAAGATGGCATGCGTATTTTCCTGATAACAAGACAAAGAAACAATGCTCCATGGTGTTAGCTAGGATTGAGCCTCGAGATAGAGGCTATGATTTCTTGGGGCTTGAAAGATTACACATCAGAGCTGAAGCAACAGACCCCCAAAATATTAGATACTACCTCAATAGCATAATACAAATTACTTCTTTTGCATATCTCTGAATATGGCGGAGGTGAGTACAGGCCTCCTACCTAGCCCAGCTCACAGTGCTCATCTTCTTCCTACAATTCCCTTCAGTGCTCACCTTCATCCCACAATTAACTTTTGCAAGCCACTCCTCCTTCTCTAATGAATAAAACCTGAGTTCAGCCCTGGGTCACTCTCTTGGTTCCAGAAAGCCATCTTTATGGCTGGACTTAGGGCTCTTTGGCTCTCTAATAATTACATATATATATATATATATATGTATTTAGGGCAGTTGGCTTCACTGAGAACAAGAATCTGAAGTTTATAAGCAGAATTGTCTTTTGGGAACAATTACTACATAGTATGAAAGATTGTAACCATCAGTCTTCCCCTTACCAGCCCATATCTGTCACTTACCATCTGAATGATTTTTCTAAGATATAAATCTGACCATCCCAGTTTGCTGTTAAAACTTTGCATTGATTCTTTTTTTTTTTTTTTAATTATTTATTTATTTATTTATTTATTTTGTCTTTTTGAGACAGGGTCTCGCTATGCAGTTGAGACTGGCCTTGAACTCACTTTTGTAGCCCAGGCTGGTCTCGAACTCGCACCAATCCTCCTGCCTAAGCCTCCCGAGTGCTGGGATTACAGGCGTGAGCCACCACGCCCAGCTTGCGTTGATTCTTTAGTGCCTTCCACATTTCTTCCATGATTTACAAGGTGTTCCTTGCTTGATCCAATCTCTGCCTCTGCATATATATATATATATATATACACATATATATATATAATATTTCATATATATAATATTTTATATATATATAATATTTTATATATATATAAATAAAATGTTTTAGTGTCTTTGTTATCACTGTGGGTTACACTGGGAGTGGTAGATTGGAATTAACTTGCTGGAATTTCAATAACATGGTTTTAGGATTGTAAGTTTAGACTTAGGCTGAGGTAAGAATCAGAAAGGGACTCCAGCGAAAGATTATGTTATGTTGCTTTATCACAGTATATCTCTCTGTATGATTTCAAGGAAGACAAGCATATGTCTCAAACCCTTCTCTTGATTCCTATTGACCAAAGCAAATTCGAGCCATATTTTATAACCATATGAAACTAATGCACATACACATGCCACTTGTATAAATGTCTGGTTTATTCATGTTTACTCCATAGGGAGCTGGGAAAAATATGGAAGGGAATATTTAGTAAGCACTAAACAACTACTTTACATTCCAATATAGCTTCTCATTTGATCCTCACAAGCCCAGACAAAGTGGTATTTATATTGTTATTTTCAGAAATGAAACTATGGCTCAAACAGATTAAAAGATTTACCCAGGACACAAGGTCAGAATAAGGCAATATCTGTGGGTTCACTGACACTTGTCTATTATTTCATATTATGTTGCTCTATATCTTATTACTATTTAATCTCTATTTAAGAGTCTATTAAATTGTATTACATTAAGCCAGTCATGAATGAGATAGCAATGAGGAAAAAATAACCAAAGAGAAAAACAAAGCACAAACAGAATACAATAGATGTTGTTACTTATCATTAATTGGTCTCAGGTAGCATGATGAGTACCAAAATTGACACATGCCAAACAAATTGTTTTGGCTGAAAAAGGAAGCAAGTCAGGTGGCAATCAGCACTGACAAGTTTGAATTACACAACAAGTGTAGTATAAACAATGAGTATCAGGACAAATTTTTCTTGTCAATAATGTACCAAGTACCAGATCTGACAAATTTGAAAGCAGTTGAATACCAAGGTATAACCATAGTTGGATAACAGGTGCAGGTGTCAAAATATTAAAAACAAAGAGCAGCAACATCAACTCCAACAAGTTCTTCAGAGCCCTCACTGATACCGGGAAGACGTAAAATAATCCCAATACATGTTGATAGATCCACACTTCAGAGCTATATCTCCTTCTTATCCAGCTCAGTGGCGCCCCTGATAAAATACAATTTCATTAGGCAGAGATCACAAATGAATTCCAAAAAGCAGGTACAATTTCTCCCTGCAGCCTTCATGCTCTTACAAAACCACCAGGAACTGAAAAAAGCTTTTTATTCTCCATCTGAACTGCCTGTAGGCCTTTGCTAGTAAAAGGAAATTGAGTTTGAGAAGCACATGATGCCAAAAACCCTAAAGTGTAAAGTGAAAAGGAAAATATTTGCTAAAACTAAACATGTCAAAAGGAAAACCCAGCTTATGTAAGATGACAACTTGCTCTCTAAACAGAAGATCCCAAAGCACATTGTTAGAGGGGCAAAGGCCAAGCCTGAAAAGTTTCAGATGTATTCATCATAGCTCTACAAGTTCACATAAGTAGTCTAGATTTTTTTCCTGAAAGTAACAGCATAAGTTAAATATCCTGTATTAGTTTATTAGTACATGTGTGTGAGACATAATGGGTATGTACATTCCTTGTGTGTTGGTGCATGTACCTATGATATTTTAATTCACTTTTTTCATTTTTTCCCTTTTCTCTTCCCTCCTTCCTGCTCCACCCATCTCGATTCCCTTTCTTTCAGTGTTCACAATACATGTTTACAGTCCTTGCGTGGAGTTGGTACATGCACATGACATATCCTAATCCCTTTTCTTAATATCTATCCCTCTCCTTCCTCCCCCTCTCCAACTAGTGATCCCTATTTCTTTTGAGAATAATCTATATCCTTTCTTACTTCTTTTTATCTATCTTTTTTTTCTATAGCAAGTATTATGATTATGGACTTTTCCAAAGAAGGAATCTGTCATGGAGGAAAAAACCTGTCACACTAGAGAGGAGATAAGTGAAAGAAAAAAGAAATTGTTATACTAGTAAAATCCTTGAAATAAGAAGAGACAGAAATTTACAGATTAAATAAGATAATAAAAGAGCCTAGAAAAATGGGTACAAGGTAGATGCTTAGTGTTTGCTCAACTGAACTTAAATAATCAGCATTTGTTTAGCACTGTGATTATCCAAAATGACCTAAATAGCTTTTAATTATTTTATCTTATTTAATCCCCAAAATAATTCAGAGTAAGTGTTATCCTCATTTTTACAGAAATGAATAAAGGTTCAAGAAAAGAAAAAATATCAGGCTGAGTGTAATGGTACATTCCTGTAATCCCAGCACCCAGGAAGCTAAGTCAAGAGGATCTTTAGTTGAGTTTGAGGCCACTATGGACTACATACTGTGTTCAAGGCCAGCCTGAACTATAAAGCTAGACCCTCTCTAAAAAAAGGAAGAAAGGAAGAAAGGAAGGGAGGAAGGAAGGAAGGAAGGAAGGAAGGAAGAAAGAAAGAAAGAAAGAAAGAAAGAAAGTTAAAGAATAAAAAGTTATTGCTCAAGATAGCAAAGCAAGTTATCAACTAAGCAAAAAATAATCACAATGCCACTTCATCTTTGGATTCCATTTTAATGTTTTTCATAACACAACAAAATACAGGAGATAAGCACTAGGAATTAGAATACCTGAGCTCTAGTTCTGGCTGTGCATTTCAAAGCACAACGCAATTTAAATTAAGTACCTTCCATTCTCTGGATTTTAATTTCTTCATCTACTATAACAGTCACATAACATTTAACTTAAAGTATCACCTAAGTTAAGTGATCTTAAATGCTCCATGCACCAGGACTCTACTGGATGAGAAGATTTGTTGCCAATATTCATTTGTTTCTTCTACAATAGCTACACTCTGGGCTAACGGTTTACTGCCCCCTGCCCATCAGTCATTTCTAAGCCAGAAGCAGCCTTAGCAGCAAGCTTACCACCTGTGCTGGATGGATGCTTCATTAACTGTAAAGCTGACACCATACTTTGCTAGAATGCTGGTACACAAATGTTACTTGGAGATGAATAAATCATTCCAGTTGTGTTGGGTTGCAACTGTAAGGACAGCATCTGTGGCTCTAAAAACAGATGGTCTCATTAGGGTAAGATTTGGCTCCTGTCTGATTTTCCAAAGGCAAGCAGGTTTTGATCAGCAGGAAGTCTGGCTGGGAAGTGCCTGAGTACAGCTAGTACCTAGTGATGAGGAAAGATGAGAGAAACACACATGCAATTTCTTTCCATAACAAATGAATCTATGAGGAGTTGCAATTACTAGAATCTCAACTTCTTATTTTTATACCTACTCATCAACTTCTAATTGTTCTCTCTTTAGTTCAACTCTTTCTTAATTACAACATCAAAGTAACCTCAGAGAAAGTAGCCAGTATAGGCCTAACACAAACCAGGATGTGATGCATTTTATTTGAAAGCCTCATGTCCTATCTACCCACAGTCTTCTTGTTGTCCCTCAAGCACACCTGCTTGTTATTTCTTTACTATCTCTCTGTTCTGAACTCTCTTCTACCACATCTTTTTGTGGCTTTTTACTTTAGATCATTTGTTTATCTACTCAAATAGGGGAGCTATTCTTGGTCATCTTCATAACATATACTGTTCTCTTGCTTTCTAGTAGTAACAGCATATTATTTACTAGTTAGTTCATTTGCTTACTGTCATTCTCCTCCACTAGAATGAAAGACATATGTGGGCTAGGACTCTTGTCACAACTCTATCCCCAGCACTGAGAACAGTGACTGGTGTGGTAAGCACATATCAAATATTTATTATATTAATTTAATGCATTTTATGTGTTTAGAATCACAGCGATCAAGGGTGGCAGGGTAATAAAGTAGTTGTTAAACAGAAAACACAGGCTTTGAGATCAGATACGCTGTCATTCAAATTTCTCACTGACAATGTTTTTCCACATCTTTAATATCCCCATGTGTGAAATGTATATAAAGAGAGGTCACATAAATTAGTTACAGTGACTGTATGAGATAAAGCATGAAAATGCTTATTTATCATAATGCATGTTTACCTTAATGACAGAAAAACTTAAAGACAATTAAGTTCAGCCCTTCCTTCTGCTATCAGTCCAAGGCCCAGAAAAGTGAATTTTACCATTTAACATCCCACACTTTTAAAAAATCAAAATATGGAAGTCAAGGAAATAGCTCAGTAAAATAAACATTTGTCCTGCAAGTGTAATGTCTTGAGTTCAATACTGGGTACCACAAAAAAAAAAAGGAATCAAAATATGATTAGAGTCTAGGATTCAAGGTGATCATACTAGAATACCTGACACTATCCTCAACTGGCCACCTGGTCTCTGGTATTCTACTTTGTCTTGGTCTTTCTGCCTTACTGGCTGCCCCTCTGAGCTTCTGAACTTCTTCAAGTGTCCTTGGTTCAACTGTCAGATCTCTTCTGTGACAGATCACAACACTGCATAGATTTCCCTATGCTAATGATTCCCATTATGATTTGGATGAGTGTTCTCCAAAGGTCAGTGCTAAAAACCCAGGTGGCACTATCAGGAGAACACAGAATTTTTAAAAGGAAGGACATTACCTTCCTGAAGAGTACTTTTTAAGGGGATTGTGGAAGCCCAATTCTGTTCTCTTCCTCTGCTTATAGGTTTCAAGATGTAAGTGGTTTACTCTCCTGCTTGCTTCTACTATGACATATCATCCACACCTGAGACCTAAAGCCACCCAATTTTGGACTAGAAATTCTGGAATTATGAGCCAAAAATATTTTCTATGTTAATTATCACAATATATTCCACTATTGTTACAGGAAGCTAATTAATCAAACTCAAAATTTATATTTCTAAACTGAACTTTTCTGAATTTCAAATTGGTATATATAAGTTCTTATTTCATATCTCCTTTTAGTTGTCTAATAGCCATCTTAAAATATACTATAGTCAGGTGGCATTTAGCAGGGCATATTCAGAGAAATGTATCATAAGTGACATCATTGCTGTGCAACAGAGTGTACTTACACAAATTAAGACAACTAAAACACTGTTAAAACATATGCACAGTATGACTAAAAATATGATGAATGTCTAAATTTGTAAGAATTGTTGTGGTAAAAGACCCACTGCCATTAATCCCTCTCAAAATATCCCCCTCGCTTTGGACACATTTGTTATATTATTTTTGCCACTTTCTAAAGCAGCTGTGGGAGTCCCCTAAAGTTTTCTACCTTTGAATTATTATATGACTCGCCCCTTTAATTCATTAAGATCTCTTCTCAACTTTCACTGCACTATAGAGGCATAGGTTAACTGGTTATATATGAAATAACTCCTATTAGTCACTGCCTTTCCCTTTACACTGTTAGGCTTTTTGTTTTCCTCCACCCACTAGAATTCAATTGAAAGTAGAGACTTTATTCACTGTTATATCCCAAGAGCCAGCAACAATTGTAATTTCAACCATTAGCTGTTCTATAAATATGTCTTAAGTCTCCAATATCATTTCCACTTAATATTCTTGGAAAATGTTATTTTTCTGAATATTTTCACTGAGTAATTGACAAAAGTAGCTTTAAAAAGTAAACAATTAAAAGCTAAGTCACAGCCCGGTGAGATAGCTCAGCAGTCTAAAGCACCTGCTTAGGCAGGGGCCCAGCGGGATGGCTCAGTGGTTTAAAGCGACTGCTTCGGAAAGCTTGGGCGGCTTCAGGGACCGCGGTTTGATCCCCGGCACCACATGCTGCGCCAGCCCTGCCCTTGGGGGGGGCTGAGCCAGCCATAAGAATGAGTGAATAAACAAATAAAGGTTCTGAAACAAGAAAATAAAGAAATTTAAAAAAAAATAATAAAGCACCTGCTTAGGCAACTGCAGGGACCGAGGTTCGATTCCCAGCACCACATGCTGCAGCAGCACTACCCCAAGAACAGGCTGAATCGGCCATAACATAAATAAATAAATTTAAAAAAAAAAAAAAAAAAAAAAAAAAAAAAAAAAAAAAAAAAACAGCTAAGTCAAGGGCTGGAGAGATAGCTCAGCAGCATAAGCACCTGCCTGGCAAGTATAAGGTCCTGAGTTCCATCCCCAGTACCAAAAAAAGGTTAAGTCGTATTTTCAAACTCTTTGAAGACTCTTGTTATAAGTAGCTAACAAATCAGTATTAATAAACATCTTTGGGTACTGAGTAACACATTCTATTAAAGAAAGATATTACCAAGATACACAGGAAAGTGTAAACAGATACATAAAATTAATAATGAGATGGGGAAAAAAGACACGGATGATGCTCACCATCATTAGCCATTAGGAAATGCAAATCAAATCAAACAAGATCCCAATAATAGTCATCATAGGAATGTGGGACAAAGGGCCAGTCAATTAGCTCAGCAGATTAAAGTGCCTATAAGCAGGCACAAGGGCTCGGGGTTCAATCCCCAGGCCTGCCATGCAGGCGGTCATGCTGAGATGGCACTGGGCATGGTGGCCTGTGCCTGTAATCTCAGCTCTTGGGAGGCTATAAACAGGCAGATCACTACTGAGTAGTAGTGAGAATCTAAACACCCTATAAGACCCTTCCCTCAAATACAAGGAAAGAATGTGGAGCAATGTGTGGACAGCCAGATAGCTCAGCAGACATCTGGGTTTGGTCACCATCGTGCTCTGCTGGCCCTGCCCCCAGGGTACGCTGAAACTGGGACTGAGACTGGGTGTAGTGGTGTGCATCTATAATCCAGCATTTGGGAGGCTGAAAACAGGAGGTTCACTATGAGGCCAATCTTTGCAGTCAGACCCTGTAGACCCCGTACTAAAAACACACACACACACACAAAAAAAAAAAAAAA
>PVJA010053375.1:0-11933 GCA_004027025.1 Myocastor coypus
CTGCGTCTTTTTGAGACAGGGTCTCACTATACAGTTGAGGCTGGCCTTGAGCTCACTTTTGTAGCCCAGGCTGGTCTCGAACTCACACCAATCCTCCTGCCTCAGCCTCCCAAGTGCTGGGATTACAGGCGTGAGCCACCACGCCTGGCAAGAGATGGGTTTTGGTATTCTTCAAAGTACACGTTAGGAGCTGTTGTATATCTAGGGCCCAGCAAGGGCATCAGCAATGTGGACCACAAACTTCAGATCACTTTCTAGTTTCCTGAAAAAGGAGCCAGACAAGTCTTGTCTGACCTCAGCTGTTTCTGGAATCACCCTCAGGCCAGCTCAAACATTCCTGGCATGGCTTCCATTCTCTGCACAGACAGGAGGTGGAGTTGCCAGGTTACTGTTGATGAAGGGTAATTTTTAGAAGCATTAAGTCAGAGGCCTCAGCTCTGGGTGACTCATCTTGCACTCTGGAACAGGTTATGAATGTTAAACAGTAACCATTGGTTGGGTTGAGGCAGTTGGCTTTGAGTCTAAGTGTCTTTGCTACAGTACTTTTTTTTAACCACTGGTCTAGGATCAAAAAGATGGACTGTGTTTCCCTTCCAACTGATACGTAAGAACATGGCACAAGTATTTGGCATTAAGTTGTAAGAGCAAAATATACTCTACGTTGAGGAAAATTAGAGTTGAACTTTCTAGGTTCAAATATCAAATTGGAGTTGAGTCTTGGAATGAGAAATGGGACCCAGAAATGTGTTGGGACCCTATTATTCACTGTTTTCCTCTCTTTGCTTAGGGAACTCTGATACAATCCAAAACCTTTTCTCATTTGTGCAACGGGAATAAGATGTAACTTCAGTTGTTGAACAGAATGAGAGTGAAGCCTCCATGCACGTCATTGTACATTACTAGATAGGATCACAGTAGGCTGCCAGGAAATGCAGGCTGCCCTCTTTTAAGATACTTAAAAAAAAAAAAAAACTTTAATGATTAAAGTTTAAAAGCATTAAAGCATTACAGGTTGTGTATTTTGGAGCCTTTTCACTTCTAGTTCCCAGCTTTGATTTCCCTCAAGTCAACTGATTTATGTTTCTTGTGTATCTTGCTAGATATACTTTGTGTACGCAAAAGAAAAAAACATGTATACGCTCACGTTAAAAATCTTGAGAAACGGAGAATTCGGCTGTTTTGCCTTAAAAAAAAAGACCCTGAAAAATATATTTTGCAAATTTGCGCATTTTAGTACGCTTTCATTTTTAAGCAGTTGTGGCTAAATTAACTTAGGTATGGCTGTGCGTTCAGCTCAGTTATCACCGATTATTATGCATGTCTTAATTTAATGACCAATTCTAGCCCTCCACAACTAGACATTCGTTCATTCATTCGACAGATGTTTATTGAACGCCTGCTGTGAGTCACGCAGGGCGGGTAGCACAGCGGAGAGCGGACGGACGCCGCCCCTAACTGCGGCCCTGCGGGCCGGGATCTGGGTGGCGCTTCCGACCCTCTGTCCTTAACTGAGGGGAGCCTGGACGTCAGCGGCAAGAGGCGGCTCCGCGGAAGCTGGCGCAGCTAAGTTACAGCGATTCTAAGCTGGGCACAGGAACCCAGTAAAGAAACCAGAGCACTCACAGCCCTGTGTGGCAGCGCAAATCTACCCTAGCACTCTGAGAGGCAGAGGTAGGGGACTCGCAGATTCCAGGCCAGCCCGAGCACCTTAGTAACTTAGCGTGATCCCGTTTCAAAGTGAAAATAAAAAAGAGCTCAGTGTGAAAAAAAATAATAAAAAGAGGAACAACTAGGAGCTCGTACGGGACAACAGCGGCTAGAGCCCAGAGGCGGAAGCAAAGGGCGGGGTGGGTAACTCGGCCCTTTAAACTGGCAGAGGCGGGAACCGCGGGCTGGCGGGGCTAAATGGGGCGCGCGGCACCGCTGACCTACCACGGCTCTCAACCCCGCCTCCTCCCAGCCCTTTCCAATCAGCAGTTCTTTTGTGGCGGATCGCTGGAACCTGCCCCTTGTAGGTGGGTCCCAGGGAACGCAGACACTCGCGCGCTCTCTAGGAGTTTCGAACGCAGTTGGTCTTCGAGATAGAAAAAAATACTAGCGTGGCGGCCAATGAGGTGGCAATATTGAACCGCGCGCCCACCCGGCCCCGCCCCGTTCTGCTTAGAGCGTAGTCCGGGCCCGATCATTGGCCTGTGTGACCTGTCAATCGCCGCAGCGGCCAACTCGGAGGGACTTCGCAGAGGCTGGCCCCGCCCAGGCGCGAAATGTAACGCGGGAAAAGCGGAGCAGGCACCGGGGCAGCAGGTTGTTATTTTCTGGGCTCGCCGCCGTACCCAGCGTCCGGGTGTAAAGAGAGCGGAGGGTGAGGGCGGGTCGGCAGGGGCAAGGGTGCCCGCCATGAGCGGGCAGGACTGAGCCGACTCTCGGAGCAGGGTGGGCGGGCGCGGGGCCGGGGGTTGCAGACGGCCGGCGATGATCCGAGGCGCGGGTGCGCCTATGGCGGATGGCCCGCCGCTACCCGGGGTCTTCTGCCACGACTCTCCGAAGCGGGTGCTGGTATCGGTCATCAGGACTACCCCGGCCACGCCTCCATGCGGGGGTGGCGCAGGGGAGCCAGAGCCGACGCTGCCGCTCGCGCCCACCAGCCCCGGCTTCAGCGACTTCATGGTGTATCCGTGGCGCTGGGGCGAGAATGCGCATAACGTGACGCTCAGCCCTGGGGCCGCGGGCACCGCCTCAGCGGTTCAGTCTGCAGCCGTCGTCGCAGCCGCGCACCCGGGGCTCCGGGGCGCGCCTCCCCCCGCCGCCACAGGGGGTGAGGATGAAGAAGAGGCGAGCAGCCCAGACGGCGGGCCCCTGAAGGTGAGCGCGGACGGTCGGGCGCGGGGGCGTTAACGGCGCGGACCGGACGGAGCGGGGGCGGGCGGTAGCTGACAGGAGTGACGTCACTGTCGCGCGCCAAAACCGGGTGGCGCGGACAGCGTCACGTGACCGGCCGGGCTGGTCCCTTGGACTGGGCTCAGCGGGACTTATGCAGTCGCTGGGAGGCGGCGGCGAGGGTACCGGGTGGTTCGGGAAGAGCAGCTCCCTGTTCTGGTAGATGTCTCGCAGGAACAGCTGGAGAGCAGCGAAGATTCAGACATCTTCCCGAGCGAAAAGTCAAACTCACTGGCTCACTTTCCTCCGTCAAAGTACTTAATCGGTGCCGAGAGCACACAGGATAATAGGATGGTGTTGTCTCTAATCTGGAGTTTCTCGCAGTCTCAAACCAGGGCCGGAGAGGATGTGACCCCCAGATTCACACCAAGGTTTTACGGGTCCAGAAGCTGGTGCACAGAGGGGTCGATGTGACCTTCCCAAGATGACACAGCTAGCTAGTAGATAGCTGTGGCTATTGGGTCAAGGTTTCTCGGCTGCTCCTCTTGCTGCGTGTCAGGATTACTTCTGTGGAGTTAGGCTTGTCTCCATTGACTGTAAGTGCCAAGATTTTCATTTTAGTGCCTAGTAAAGCTTAGGATGTGCCATAAACATTTGTGACGAATGGCGCATGTATAACATTAATAGTTCTACTTGTATTTGCTAAGTGGCTATATAAGATAAAAATTTGTTAAAGATAGAACAAGCAAACTTTAATGAATATGTATTGGCACTTACTGTAATAATAGAATTTGGTTACCATTTTACGTACAGTTGCAAGGATTGTTTGGGATTTGAACAAACTGATACACTTTGTTGCTAGTGGCAGTTGTTCAATGCCTTAGCTTTAAAATTATAGTAAGGTTACAAAATCATACTTCTTTTTTTTTTTTTTTTTGCGGGATGAGGGATTGAACTCATGACCTTGTACTTGCCAGCCAGGCAGTTGTGCTACGGAGCTGTCTCCCCAGCCAAAGTCATATACTTTGACACCTTTTTTTTTTTTTTTTGTCTTTTTGAGACAGGGTCTCGCTATGCAGTTCAGTCTGGCGGTGAGCTAGCCCAGGCTGGTCTGAAACTCCCACCGATCCTCCTGTTTCAGCCTCCAAAGTGCTGGGATTACAGGCACATGCCACTGTGCTGGGCTCACTACTTTGACACATTTTATGTCTTGAAACTACATTTTAATAAAAATGTGGAGAGGAGTAGAGATTTTTATTTCTCATGGTTGGACTGAGTATTAATAAAGGGGACAGTTGTTGGCTCTAGGTTGCTGATGTTCACCTTAAGTATCATGAGGTATCTAGGTTTTTTTTTGTTGACATTTTTATGCTTTAGTCTTCTTAGATTATATTATGAAGCAGTTTGAAAGTATACATCCAGAAATACTTTGTGAAATTTTTTTCCTTTTTTTTTTTTTTGTCTTTTTGAGACAGGGTCTCACTATGCAGTTGAGGCTGGCCTTGAGCTTTTGTAGCCCAGGCTGGTCTCGAACTTGCACCGATCCTCCTGCCTCAGCCTCCCGAGTGCTGGGATTACAGGCGTGCGTCACCACGCCCAGCTGTGAAAAATTTTTAAAGTTTGATTTTATTCTTAACTTTAAATGAAATAATAGTACTAGAGATAAATGAAATTTTCTTGTTTTTGTTTTTACTTGTGACAGGCTTCACACAAACTTTGAACCTTGTACTTGCCAGGCAGGTGCTTATGCTACTGAGCTATATCCCCAGCCCCACACAAACTTTCAATAAAAGTTGCTAATACAGTGCATGGATTCAAATTTTATTATAATCTGTATTGTCTGTGTCTTCTCAGGAATAAAATATACCAGAAATTTTGAAGAGCATGTAGAAGTGAATGGGTATTTATTTTTTCTTTCCTCCTCAGTCTTTGACATTGCATCTTTAATAAATTGTTCAATGAATTGATTTGATTTTGCCCTTTTATTGTTGAAGCAATCTAAATACAGACCAAAAATTCATTTAATGTCTCCATCTTAAGAAAAGTCTGAAAATGTTGCTTGAGAAAGTTAACTTGTGGTCTTTATGCTGGAATAAACAGGGAGCCCTGGTTCCTTTTACTTTGTTTTGATTGTTTAGGTATAGTAATTTCTCTTCACATACTCACATGGGAACAGTACTTGCTTTTTGGGAAGATACCATACAGGTTTGTAATAGCCAGTGAGCTTAAATGCTCCCTCTGCTCCTTCAATGTGCCAAGGTATAGAGCCACCAACAGCTGTGGACTAGACCATCTTTGTTGCCTCACCATGTATTTGTTGCCATTGCTCCCAGGGGAGGTGTTGACATCTGAGTCCTGCACATCCTACATCTGCTTTCCTTTGTTTCTGCCCGATACTGCCTCATTAGTAAACATATGAATTCTTTTTTCTTTTTTTGTCATTTTGAGACAGGGTCTTGCTATGCAGTTCAGGCTGGCCTTGAGCTCACTTTTGTAGCCCAGGCTGGTCTTGAACTCAATGATCCTCGTGCCTCAGCCTCCCAAGTGCTGGAATTACAGGCATGTGCCACCACGCCTGGCCTAGTACACATATGAATTTTGATCACTACTATGTTAAACCTAATAGCATGTTAGCATAGTAGCCTCTGTTGTCTGGTACGAAGTAACTACTTCATAGTGTTGGTGTAGACTATCAGACTCTTGAGCCTTGCAGTTGTTTCACTGACTAAATCCTGTTTACCTGCAAGGAGAGAGAAGTTAAAAAAGGAGTCCTCTAGATTAAGGTGATTTGGGAATCTTGCATGATACCACTACACCAGTGGCACTAAGGTGATTTGGTAAACTGGCAGAACTGATCACTACCTTCCAGAGCCCCTGGGATTAAGGATTCCCTACACCATACTGCTTGTAGGTATATCATATAAATTAACTTTTAGAATTTTTAAATATTAGGCTGATATAAGTAGACTTATGAAAGCATATACCTTAGAGCCTATCTATATCTCACTTGAGATATATTTGTATATAATCTCATTTCAGAATATATACAATGTAACAGATGGATTTAAGGTTTGGGAAGTTGTGAGGCTAGTTCAGGATGGGGAAGGCAGAACAGGAAGAAGATTATGAGGGTCATTGGAAGTTTGGATGCAAATTTGAATTCAGAAAGGAAAATAGGATCAGTTACATTTTCTCATCAAGATACACCTCTAAGCCCAGCATGGTGGTGCATGCCTGTAATCCCAACACTTGAGACACTGAGACTGAGGCAGGAGGATCTGTGTGAGTTCGAGACCAGCCTGGGCTACAAAAGTGAGCTCAAGGCCAGTCTGATCTGTATAGTAAGACCCTGTCTCAAAAAGAGCCCCCCCCCCCAAGAAAAAGGTATACCTCTAAGATATTTTTCTGTTTCTTTTCTTTTTAGTTTGTGTTCATGCCGTATTGAGTTTGCCTTATAAAACCATGGTGGGCTTTCAAATTTTTAGTTATCACATGACTATAAACACTTTCACTAAAGGATACGTAGGAGGGTTTTGACAATGTTATTTCATAGAATTTCATGCTGGCGTTTGTGACTTAACAGTCCTAACCAGATTTGTCCCTTAGACTACAGGTGTGCTTGGTTGCTGAGGAGGTCACACCATAATTGCCAGAATGTGCCTAGAAGCATGGTTTTTTTTTTTATCATAGAAGCTAAAATGGAAAAGGTCTTTGAGTAATATTGTTTGTGTTGATATGTGTTGCTAATGGATACTCTATTAATTTATTTAGGATGTTAGATGATTTATTTTCTCAGCTAAAATAATGTTGCATCTTTATTTGACTAGAATACTATATATATTTTTAGCACTTTTATTTGAAAGATGTAAATTTTTTCCTTGTGGAAGAAGTGTGTTTTTTAGAATTGCTGGGAGTTAGATACACGTTTTTTTTTTTTTTTTTCCTAGTGAGATGAACTTCTTTTCCTAGAAGCAAAAACAATAGTTATGGCTAATATTACATTTTTGATATTAATTTACAAATCAGTCACTTCAAATTGCAATCCAAGCAACCATGATCTTTATTTTCTGTGGCACCAGGGATCAAACTCAAAACCTTGCACTTGCCAGGCAGTTGTGCCACTGAGCTATCTCCCTGCCCCCCCTGTTTTCTATTTTTAAATATCATGAAAAGGATTCTTTCATGACAGAACTTGTATCACTCAGTTTTTTTGTCTTTCTGAGACGGTCTCATGCAGTTCAGGCTGCCCTTGAGCTCACTTTTGTAGCCCAGGCTGATCTCAAACTCACACTAAGCCTCCTGCCTCAGTCTCCCAAGTGCTAGAATTATAGGTGTGCACCACTATGCACAGCATCACTCAGGTTTTTAATTAGCCATATTTTACGTTCCCTTGCATCCCTAAGAGAATCATTACTTTTTTTGATCACAGAAGCTATATTATTCTTTCTTTCTGTCTTTATTTTTGAGACAGGGTCTTTGCTATGCAGTTCAGGATGGCCTTGAGCTCACGTCTGGCTGTATTAGGTTTACTTTGCAGTATAAGGAATGCCTTGAGCATGCTAAGCAACTGCTCTACTGTTGAGCTACACGTCATTTCCTTTATTTTTATTTTATTTTTATTGACTATATGGGAAGAATTTGGTGTTTTTAAATTTTTATTTTAATAAAAGATAATATGAGAGTTTCAAAACATGTTAGTAGCACATTCGCAATAGTTGAAACACTGCATATTGTTGTCCTCACAAATGTTATACAGAGCACAGGGTGCAGACATGAATTTTCTAATCAATATTGGTTCCACACCTCATTTCCTACTGTGAAGTTTTTAACAAAATTAAAGAGTTAATGTCATTAGATCTTGTATATTTCTACTCTGCTGACTCAGAATTAATTTTTCTAAAGAGCTAAATGTGGCTAATGAGCCGGGCGTGGTGGTGCACGCCTGTAATCCCAGCACTCAGGCTGAGGCAGGAGGATCGGTGGAGTTTGAGACCAGCCTGGGCTACAAAAGTGAGCTCAAGGCCAGCCTGAACTGCATAACAAGACACTGTCTCAAAAAGACAAAAAAAAAAAAAAAAAAAAAAATGTGGCTGACGAGACTCACAGCCAAGGGGTAAAAAAAGTACAATTTGATAGCCACCCAGTGATTGTCACAAGTTTGCTAACTTGAACGTAGCCAGTGATTGACTTTGCTAGTTTCTAGTGTCATTGTAAGTGGAAACGTCTTGAGGAATTAAGGTTGGGAAAAGACTATAAAATGTATTTAGTGGGCCGGGCAGGATGGCTCAGTGGTCTAAAGTGCCTGCTTAGGAAAGCTTAGGCGGCTGCAGGGACCACAGTTCGATCCCTGGCATCACATGCTGTGCCAGCCCTGCCCTCAGGGCAGGCTGAGCCAGCCATAAAATAAATAAACAAAAGTTCTGAGACAAGAAATAAAATAAAATGTATTTAGTATGGGGTCTACAGGGTCTCACTACACAGATTGGGCTTGTAGTGAACCTCCCATTTTCAGCCTGCCAAGCGCTAGGATTACAGGCCTGAGGAAAAGACTTCTGTAATATGCCTTTTTTGTTTTTTACAGTCTTCAGATCAACAAGGAACTGATTCAATAGTAACATACCTGAACTGGTTAATTTAAGCCAAAACTGGTGAGATTGTCATAGGTGTGCACTGTCATCTGTGTTCTAGGATCCAAAAGAAGCATCTCCTATCTGAGACAGTGGTTCTCATGGCAGAGAGCAAAGAAGGATGATAGAACTCATTCATGATTTTTATAGATTTTGCACCAGTGATGTTATTTTCACTCATACTTTATTCATCAAAACAAATCATATGGTCCCACTGGTCTCCAGACCCACTGTGAGAGGGGTGAATATTTTCATAATCTTGTTATGTGTCACAGAGCCTTACACTCCTTTTTTCTTTAAATTGGTATCAAAGTATACAGTTCAGTAGTGTCAACAGATTTTCAGAACTCATTCATCTTTTTTTTTTTTTTTTTTTGGTGGGACCGGGGTTCAAACTCACGACCTTGCACTTGCCCAGCAGGCACTTGTGCCTCGGAGCCATCTCCCCAGCTCCCAGAACTCATTCATCTTATAGAACTAAAACTTACCTTGTTTCCTTCCCAGCCCCTGGTAACCACCATTCTACTTTTTGGGTCTAAGAGTTTGACTATGTTAGATACCTCAAGTAAGTGCAAACATGCAATATTTGACTTTCTGTAGTCAGTTTATTTCACTTAATATAATGTCCTTCAGTTCATACATGTTGCGACATACTACACAGTGCTTTTAAAGCTGTGCATGTACATGCCATGGACATTCAGGTGGCCTCTGTCTCTTGGCTGTTGTAAATAAAAGTGTAATGCTCATGGATGTGCAAATGTCTTTGTTTATTTTAGTCCTCTGGGCTATAATCTTTTTACATTCTTTTTTATGGCCGGCTCAGCCCGTCCCGAGGGCAGGGCTGGCACAGCATGTGGTGCCGGGGATCGAACCGCAGTCCCTGAAGCCGCCCAAGCTTTCCCAAGGAGGCGCTTTAGACCACTGAGCCATCCCGCCGGGCCCTCTTTTTACATTCTTTAAAACAAAATTTAAAAGATCTTATTTATTTGTACAGGGTCTCACTACACAGCTCACACCGTTAGTGATCCTCCTGTCTCAGCCTCCTCAGTGCTGGGATTACAAGTGTGCTCCACCATGCCTAGTTTCAGGGCAGACACGGCATGTAATACCACGGATTGAACTTGCAATCTTGTGCTTGCCAGGCAGGTGCTTAGGTCACTGAGTTCTCCCCAGCCCTCTTTGCATGTTTTTACTCATTAAAGAATCTAACATAAATTTACATTATCGGTGTAAAGCATATGCCAACCTAAACATTAAATGAAAATAAAGACTTCATTAACTTTTGGAAATTTCTGTTGGCTATTAAAATAAAAATGGATAAAATAGATTTCTGTAAGGTCGAACTCAAGTCAACCTCGCAGTGGAAATAGATTTTTATTTTTGGCGGAACCTGGCAGGCCCCTGTGCTTGCCAGTCAAGCACCTATTCTACTAAGCTATCTTCACAGCCCCTGGAAATAGATTTTTAAAAATTTTTTTGGTGGGACCAGGGTTTGAACTCACAGCCTTGCACTTGCCAGTCAGGCCCTTGTGCTACAGAGTTATCTCCCCAGCCCCTGCAAATAGATTTTTAAAAGCTCTAGATTAAAAAAAAAAAAAAAAAAAAAAATCCTAGACTTTAGAGATTTTGAATTTTTCAAAGTAAAATTTCTGGGGCCCGGTGGGATGGCTCAGTGGTCTAAAGCGCCCGCTTGGGAAAGCTTGGGCAGCTTCAGGGACCCCGGTTCGATCCCCGGCACCACATGCTGCGCCAGCCCTGCCTTCGGGGCAGGCTGAGCCAGCCATAAAAATAAATAAATAAATAAACAAACAAAAGTTCTGAAACAAAAAAAATAATAAATAAAATTTAAAAATCTTAAAAAGTAAAATTTTTGTTAAGGCTGTTTTGCTGTAACTTATATTTCAAGGTTTTAGGCTAGTGTTTTAAGATTTGGAAGGCTTCAGATTTTTGTGATTTTTAAATATAATTTTTATATGTAAAAGTTAACTGGGAAATAGAGATTTGTTTTCCAGCTGTTTATATCAATTTTTTTTTTCTTGTTTTCAGAACTTTTGTTTGTTTTTATTTTTATTTTGTTTATTTTTATGGCCAGCTCAGCCTGCCTTGAAGGCAGGGCTGGGGCAGCATGTGGTGCCAGGGATCGAACTGCGGTTCCTGCAGCTGCCCAAGCTTTCCTAAGCAGGCGCTTTAGACCACTGAGCCATCCTGCCAGACCCCTATATCACGGAAAATAGTTCAGAGTTCCTGGAAACTTCATACTCAGTTTCCTGGTGTAACATGTTGCTGTGATACATTTGTTGCAATTAATAAGCCAATATTGTATGTTACAATTAAATAAAGTGGATAGTGTATTTAGCTTTTCTTTTTTTTTTTTTTTGTCTTTTTGAGACAGGGTCTCGCTATGCAGTTCAGGCTGGTCCTGAGCTCACTTTTGTAGCCCAGGCTGGTCTCGAACTCGCACCAATCCTGCCTCAGCCTCCCGAGTGCTGGGATTACAGGTGTGAGCCACCACGCCCGGCGAATTTTATTTATTTTATTTTTTTTCTTGTTTCAGAACTTTTGTTTGTTTGTTTATTTTTATGGCCGGCTCAGCCTGCCCTGAGGGCAGGGCTGGCACAGCATGTGGTGCCGGGGATCGAACCGCGGTCCCTGCAGCCCCCTGCAGGCGCCTTAGACCACTGAACCATCCTGCTGGGCTATTTAGCTTTTCTTAGTTGTGTTTATTTTGGGGAGATTAACAGTGTATTAATTGTGACAGTCTTCCATGTGAAAGGCCATGTTTTTCATAACAAAGTCAAAAGGCTGCATTCTGTGTTATATTATGTTAGATAGCTAAAATTTAAAGCTGACATTAGACTCCAAAGGGGTGTGTGGTGGCCCATCCTGTCATCCCACTTACCGAGAGACTGAGGCAGAGAGATCATTGAGAATGCTGCTTACATACTGAGTGACTTAAAGGCCAAACTTCCTATAGTGAAACTTTAAAAACCCTTTGACTCTTGGTGTAGAATTTATTTATTTATTTATTTTTTTTTTTTTTGTCTTTTTGAGACAGGGTCTCGCTATGCAGTTGAGGCTGGTCCTGCGCTCACTTTTGTAGCCCAGGCTGGTCTCGAACTCGCACCGATCCTCCTGCCTCAGCCTCCCAAGTGCTGGGATTACAGGCGTGAGCCACCACGCCCGGCTAGTTCTTGGTGTAGAATTTATGATAGATGAGTATTTATTATTAAAGTCTTAATTTTATGATTAGTTTTTTTTTTTTTTTTTTAAGATAGGGTCTTGCTATATAGTTCAGGCTGGCCTTGAACTCACTTTGTAGCCCAGGTTGGGGCTGGTCTCCAGCTCACAGTAATCCTTCAGCCTTAGCCTCTTGAGTGCTGGGGTTACAGGCATGTACCACCATACCTGGTTTTTGGTATCTTCTTGATA
>PVJA010053376.1:0-11996 GCA_004027025.1 Myocastor coypus
TAAGGAGAGTCACCCAGAGAAAAACATTCTCTCAGGCTTTCACAGAAAGCAAAATGGCCAAGCAATGGCCGTGACTCGTCCCGAAGGCTGACACTAACAACAGTTCTACAAAGTACTGTCTATGGTCTCAAACTTAATCCTGAGGGGATTTGACCCTGGAAGATACAAAAAAAATGAATGTTTTGTTATACAGGTCTTGTTTCGACTTGCCCTTGACCACCCAGCAAGAAAAAAAAAATCCTTAATTACAAGGCATGGAATGCAGAGCTAGATTGGTGAGATGAGCTTTAGGAGGCCTAGATTCAATAGCCTCCAACATCACAAGCTTCACTGGTGGCCCACTGAAATTGCAAAACCTTTGACTGTGTATGTATCTGCTCCCTCTTAGTCCAAAGAGAAATATATTCTTTCCTTTTTTTTTAAGCAACATCAATAGGGAGGTGGATCATGCCCACACACTGTACTCTGTAGAGTGATTGTGAGGACAATATGCAATATGTCAACTTTCAAAGAAAAGAAAGGAGAAAAGAAAAAAAAGTAATGTGGATTTAGAAAGGTTAATGTTTAATTGTTTGATCAATCTTATATACCTATATGTATTAATCTAAACTGATCTGATGATGAAAATATGTAATATAACCATCGTTAAATTTAAACAATAAAAAAATTGAAAAAAAATTACTGGCACCAAATAGTCTTGCTATATGCTTCCATCCATTTGCTAAGTTACTTTCTAATCTTTTATTCTTTCCAGTCAGTGCCCACAGAAGCATACATTAAAAATGATGTAAACTGAAACAATACAACTTTTTAAAAAATTATTTTACATTTGAGTGACTTTAGAAACAAGCATTCACTATGGCCCTCAGTGTTACCGCAATGCAATTCATCCTCTTACTAAAATTATCTGTATAAGCCAAATTCTGCAGTATATCTAGTTCTGGAGTTGTCATTGAGAAGAAAAAAAAAAAAAAAAACACTGAACTATCTCCTCTCCCTGCCCAGTCTACACATTTGCCAATATCTTTTACACTATACTTGGCAAAAACTTATAGAAATACTACAACAATTTTCTTAGAAAAAAAAAAGAAGAAGAATACTTGCTGAGCCCAGTGACACATGCCTGAAATCCCAGCACAATGGAAGGCTGAGCCGGGAGTGGTGGCGCACGCCTGTAATCCCAGCACTTGGGAGGCTGAGGCAGGAGGATCGGTGAGAGTTCGAGACCAGCCTGGGCTACAAAACTGAGCTCAAGGCCATCCTGAACTGTACAGCGAGACCCTGTCTCAAAAAGACAAAAAACAAAACAACAACAACAAAAAACAATGGAAGGCTGAGACAGTACTGTATATTTGAGGTCAATTTCAGCAAGTCAGTAAGATCCTTTCTCAAAAAAAAAAAAAAAAAAAAAAAAAAACCTAGGGAAGCAGATCAATGCAAATATGCCACGTCCAATTCCTAGTACAGGGTACAATTAATTCCTTCCCTGTGTTCCCCTACATTCAAAGGCCTTCATATTCCATCTTCCCTTTCCAAAAGCAACCTCATAACAAGCGAACATTCCCTTCACATTCCTCTCAATTATAATGTAATCCTTCCTCTAATCAATACGATTGGCACCAATTGAGGATACCTTTATTTCCCAGAACTTGGGATTGAACTCAGGGCCTTGAGCTTGCCAGGCTAGTGCTTATTCTATCTCCCCAGCACCTTGGGACAACTTTCTTTTGAAAAAAAGTTCCTTCATGCAAAAGTTGTTGAAGCAGTCAGGTGGCCAAACTGAAGAGTTTGGAAATTGAATTCATAAATTTCTGCCAAAAATTCAATTTGTCCCCAGTTTTCCTGAACTGAGCACCACAGTCAACTTCCAGCTCTGCTGGAGTCTGCATCGGAGCTGGCTGTGCGCTCTTTCACTCCTTCCTGCCAGGCATCACTGCAAGAACCTCCAGGACCTCTGTGGCACAGCCCAGGCTATTCAGTTGGTCTCCAATTCTCCTGAGCTGGACACAACAGTCAACTTCCACCTCTTCGCAGACATCTCTTCAGGCACGGCGGTGATATCGACTGTGCTCTCAGGGAACACAGTCCCCCGCCTAGCCCCTGAGTTTCAGGGGGGCTGCCTGAGACCTGGGCTGGTGAGGGTCTGGTGGACACTAGGGTCCCAGCGCACACTAATGGAGCTGAGCTCTGCAGCTGCCAGGCCCTACGACTCAAGTTTACCTTTCTTTAAGGCAGACTGATACCCCACTGTGCATAATAAATATCATTTTTCTATCCATTCATCTGTTGATATACATGTAGGCTGCTGCCAAAATTTAGTTGTTATTGTGTTGCTATAAACACGGGTGCACATGTATCAGTGGAATGCAACTTTTCAGCTCTTTGGGGAAGATACCTAGAAGCACAGTAGCTGACTCACATGGAATTTCTATCTTTAGTCTTTTGGGGAATCTCCATACCAATGTATGCTGGTTGTGCTATTGTACATTCCCATGAGCAATGTAAATGGTTTCGTTTTCCCCATGAAGCCTCTCCAGCATTTGTTGCTTGATTTCTTGATAATAGCCATTCTCTCTAGAGTAAGATGGAAGTTTGATGTTGCTTTCATTTGCATTTATCTAATGATCTGCATTGTTGAACATTTTTTTCGTATTAGATATTTTTGCTTTGTACCTTTGTGCTGAGAAGTGTCTATTTCGGTTACTTTTTTAAGTGGATGTTTTATTTGGGGCAGTCTAATTTTTATTTATTTTTTCTTGTTTCAGAACTTTTGTTTGTTTATTTATTTATTTTTATGGCCGGCTCAGCCTGCCCTCAGGGCAGGGCAGCATGTGGTGCCCGAGATCGAACTGTGGTCCCTGCAGCCACCTAAGCTTTCCTAAGCAGGCACTTTGGACCACTGAGCCATCCTACCGGCCCCTAAATTTTTAATTCTTAATATGTTCTAGATGTTAGTCTTCTGTCCAGGGAATAGCTGGCAAGATTTTCTCTTTCTTTGTCATTCTGTGCCTTGTTTCCTTTGCTATTCAGAAGCTTTTCCAGTTGATATGATCCCATTTTTTGACTCTTTGTACTATTTCTTGTGACATTGAGGTTCTATTCAGAAAGTCCTTGCCTGTGCCTATATCTACAAGAGCTTTACCTATCTTATGTTCTATTGGAATAAGCATTTATGCTTTAATGTTTAGTTTTTTGATCCATTTTGATTTTAGTACAATACATGTGTCTAGATTGAGTCCTCTTCATGCTGTAATCAGTTTTCCTATCATCACTTGCTAGAGGCTATATCTGCTCCACCCTATGTATTTGGTCTCTTTGTCTAAGACCAGAAGGCTGAATGAATGTGCCTAGGGTTGTTCCTGCATTTTCTAGTCTAGTCTAGTCTGCTCTGGTCTAGTCTAGTCTAGGTCTAGTCTAGTCTATTGATCCACAAGTCTGTTTCTGTGCCTATACTATGCCGTTTGTATTTTTTTTTCTTTTTGAGAGAGAGTCTTGCTCTGCAGTTTAGGCTGGCCTTGAACTCACTTTTATAGCCCAGGCTGGTGTCAAACTCACACCAATCCTCCTGCCTGAGCCTCCCAAGGGCTGGGATTACAGGCGTGCGCCACCATGCCCGGCTTGTTCGTCTTAAACACTGTGGCTTTCAAATGTAATTTAAAGACCAGGACTGGGATGTCTTTTCCTTTGCTCTTATTGTCCAGGATTTTCTTTGTTAATCTGGGTAACTGCTTTTTCTATACAAAGTTTAGGATTGTTTTGATTAGTTCTGGAAGGGATGCTGTTGGTGTTTTGATTGGGATCTTATGAAATCCATATATTAGTTCAGGGAATATGGTCATTTTCTCATTATTGATTCTGCCTATATCCTTTCCTTTTCTTATATCTACTTTGATATTCTTTTTCAGACCATTGTAGTTTTCATTACAAAGGCCTTTCACTTCTTTCATTACATTAATTGCTAAGTATTGAATTTTTATTGACGTTATTAGGAATGATATTGTTGGTGCCCAACTATGTTATTGAATATTGTGTGATTTTTATATCTGGATGCCTTACTAAATTTGTTTATTAATTCTAAAAGGTTGTTTTGATGAAATTCATTTGGCTCATGTGTATAGAGAATCATGTTTTCTGGGAATAATGATAACTTGACTTCTTTCCTTTTTGTAACCTGTGATTACTTAAAAGTGTTTTATTTTATTTTCATAGTTTCCTGTGGTTTCTTCTCCCATCAAATTCAAGTTTCAGTGGACTATAATCTGATAATATAGATAAGGTAATTTTAATTATTTTGTATTTACTTAATTATGCTTTATGTACTAGTATGCAATCTATTTGGAGAAAGGTCCATGTTCTGCTGAAAAGAATGTGTATTCTGTTGGTGAGTGGCATGCTTCATAGATAATTATTAAATCCATTTGTTCAAAGGTTCAACTTTGCTATTTTTATTGAATTTTCCTGTTTGCAATAGTGAGGTACTGAGGCCATCCACTTTATTTATTTATTTATTTATTTATTTTTTTTTTGTCTTTTTGAGACAGGGTCTCACTATGCAGTTCAGGCTGGCCTTGAGCTCAATTTTGTAGCCCAGGCTGGTCTCGAACTTGCACTGATCCGCCTGCCTGTGCCTCCCAAGTGCTCGGATTACAGGCCTGCACCACCATGCCCGGCTAGAGGCCGTCCACTTTAGTTGTGTTTTTGTTTATCAGGTCTTTAATGTCTAGTAGTTCTTATTGTATGAATTCGGATGTGCCAGCATTTGGTGCATTTATGTTTATAATTGTTATATTTCCCTGTTTAAGTGTTCCTGCAATGTGTGGTGACCTAGTTTGCTTTATCTAATCAGTTTTGGCATGAAATCCATTTTGTGTGAAAATAGGATAACTATTCCTTGCATTCATGTACCCATTACAGGAAATATTGTTTTACAGCATTTGATTCTCCGTCTATTAATTTTTTTGGTTAAATGCTTTTGCATACAGCATATTATTGGTTATTTTTTATTATTCATTCTACGAATCAGTGTTTTTTGATTGTGGAATTCAGACCATTCTTATTGAAAGCTGTTACTGAATGTTGTTAAATTATTCCTGCCCTTGCAGGACTATTTCCTGTTATTTTTTCCTGTTGGTGATCTTTTTTTCAGTCCTTCTGGTTAGCTCCTCCTCCTTCCTGATGTACTCTCTGTGTTACATGTTTTGGCATTGTCCACTTCATTTAGACTTTCATGAAATCCTTGACAATATTCTTGAAAAAATTTTGGAGTGCTAGATTGTTGACCATTAATTCCTTAAGATAATCTTTGTGACAGAAAGACTTTATTTCTGCAGCAATTTGAAAAGACTGGTTTGGAGGATATATTGGTCTGGGCTGGAAGTTGTTTTAAGGCTGTAAACACGTCACTCCAAGCTTTCCTGGTCTTTATAGTGTTGAGAATTCTGCAGCAATTCTAATGTGTTTACTTACGTAATTGACTTGTTCCTTTTCTATAATAGATGTTAAAATTTTTGTCCTTGTGTTGGATTTCTTGGATTTTAACTATGATGTATCACTGCTAAGTTCATTTCTGATTGTGGTGTTTTTAGATTTGGTATGTCTCATTTTCTGTATTTGGTATTCTTTCCTCAGTAAAGATTTCTGCATCACTGTTGTGAGTTTTTTATGTCAATTCTGTGGTCTTCTCAGTTTTTGCCAATTCTAGTTAAATTTATATTAGTCTTGTGTCAGATGTTGTAGCAGATGTTGGGTTCATTTTTCGTGTTCCTTTCCGTTATTCATGTATATCATATATATATATATATATATATATATATATATATATATATATATATATATATCTGATGCCACAGGCATGAACCATTACTCCTGTTTCTGCCACTCTGTTCTCATACTAGACACTTCAGCTGCCCCTACTTTCCATCAACTTTTTAATCTCCTAGATTTCTTTGTGGTGCCTTTTCATGGATGCTCACACTCTGCTAAACTAATCATGCATGGTTTGCATAATTTCATTTAGCCAAGAGAGCTTTTCAAGTGTTTTCTGTAAACTCACTAATAATTTGTTTATTAAATTATCCGTAGATCTTTGTTGGACTTGCCCAGCATATTATTGAACTTTCCTTAATTTCCTCTTTCTTTTTATTCATTTTTTATTTTTATGTTTTTCTTTTAATAACAAATAACAATGTGACCTTTTCAAAAACACGTTCGTAGTCCATTGCCAATAATTGATACAGTGCATATTGTTGCTCTTGTAGTAGTTATACAGAGCACAGGGTGTAGACATGATAATTTCTCTAATCAGTGTTGGTACAAAAAATTTCTTCTCTGGAGCACACTTGTAATCCCAGCACTTGGGAGGCTGAAGAAGGAGGATCAGTGTGAGTTCAAGACCAGCTTGGGCCACAGAAGTGAGCTCAAGACCAGCCTGAAGGGCATGGCAAGATCCTGTCTCAAAAAAACAAACAAAAATAATAAAAAATTTCTTCTCATTGAACTAAGAGAAAGTAGTTGTATACATAGTCCAATGTGTCATAATTGTAGTGGGTTATTGACAGAACTGATAATGTCAGAAGCTGTTGATTTAACCCTTTCACAGCTCAGCATACTAATCTAACTTTATATTTTATGCCTTGTGGTTAAACTTTTCTGCTGGGTGGTTAAGGGCAAGTTAAAGCAAGACCTATGTAACAAAACATGTAACTTTTGTATTTTCCAAGGTCAGTCAAATCCGCTCAGGATTTACTTTGAAACAATGTACAGTGCTCTGTAGAACTTTTGTCAGTGTCAGCCATTTGGATGAGTCATGGCCATTGCTTGACCAGTTTGCTCTCTGTGAAAGCCTGAGAAAATGTTTTCTCTCTAGATGACTCTCCTTAGGCACACTATCCATCATCAGTCCGTTTCCTCTGTGGTCCCATGATCTCTTTGAACAGAAAATTTGGAGAACTACTGAGTTATAGTATGTTACAGCACAGGTTCTCTTACGTCCTGAGTCCTCACTGATCTGGAAGGACTAGGGCCCAAATATTGGCAATGCTTGTAGTCCTCCCTTTTCTCTAATTTTTGATCTGTGAACTTACATTCTTAACCCTCCAGAAAATAAGCTTTGTGATACTATTACTCTATAACATGGGCACTTGAGCTTACCATCACTATCTTTCTGAATATCAAACATCTTGCACTTAACTGAGAATCTGTATTTTCTATCAATCATTGATATTCTAATAAATACTTATACAGTGTGATAAAAGCAGTTACACATTTTTACACAGAAATTTAGAAATCTCAGTATATATAAAATTGTAACTGGTCAATCCTATGTCATATTTCCTAGTCTCTTATTTAATACCTTTTTTGTTTTCTTATAAACCATTTACTTGAGAGAGAGTATAACAGTAACTGTTAATTTCCTCTTTCATCATTTCAAATAATTCTGCTGTGTGGCCTTTGTTTCCTTCCCCTTTATCACCCATGGATAATTTCTGAGGCACTTTTCAAGTTATTGAGTATTTCCTGCTGAGGTCTGTGGATGTTACAGTGGAGAACTATGTTCCTAGTGTGGTGATCTCTTTAGTTAATATCTGCTTTTCAGTGATGTAAATTCTGGATGATTAGATTCTTTCCTTCCATTTCAAAACTAAATGAACTCCATTAATTTGAGCAGTGAAAGTACACTGTGTTTGTCTCAGTACTCAGTTCTGCTAGAATGAAACACAGTATTGATAATCATGTGAAGTGAACTGAAATATTGACAGAGTGAAAAATAGTAGCGACAACTATAGCAACCTGCCAATAGCAACAATTGTTAAAAACAAAGTGGATACTGGAAGACTATTAAAAACCAATGTTATACTACCTTAGGCATGGAAAACAAACCTATAATTACAGCATAAATACTAAGACAAATCAAATCTCACATACAATAAATATCTGTTACATACAACAAATATACCTGCACTAACAATAGAAAACAATGCAATAATAATAGCAAAAGATTTTTTTTTATTTAGTAGAGGGTCTACAGGGTGTACAAGATCTCACTACATATGGCAGATTCATAGTGATTCTACTGTTTTCAGCCTCCCAAGCACTGCAATTACAGGTGCACACCACCATGCCCAGTCTCAATCAAACCCCAGCTGTTGTACCATGACTAAGCAGGTGCTTCAGTCCGCTGAGCTATCAGGCCAGCCCTACAACAGTATAAATTTAATTATCTATTTTTTATTATTATGGCCAGCTCAGCCTGCCCTGGGTGTAGGGCTGGTGCAGCATGTGGTACCAGGGATCAAACCGCAGGCCCCTCCATTTGCCTAAGCTTGCCTAAGCAGGCGCTTTAGACTACTAAGCCATCTTGCAAGCCCAAATTTAATTATCTAAAGGTCATTAGAGCACAATGGCTATACTAATCAAGATAGTACTGGTGAGAAACTAGAGAATAGAAAGGAATAGATCCTAAAAAAATAAAAAAGACTGGGGCTGGGGAGATAGCTCCCAGGCACAAGTGCCTGCTGGGCAAGTGCAAGGTCGTGAGTTCGAACCCTGGTCCTACCACAAAAAAAAAAAAAAAATAATAATAATAAAAAAATAAAAAAAATAAAAAAGAGAAGGAAGAATAAAAAGTGAAATAAGGGATCTTATTAAAGTATAAAAGAGAATTAATGCAATTAAAGTAACAGAAAAGAACAATCATGAATAATAAGAAGAAGAAAGTAAACCAAAGAAAACTTATTAGAAGATACATTTAAAGGAAAAAGAAACACAGAAAAAAAAGAAAACTGACAGCTAAACCTCAAAGCACAAAAGAAAGAAAAAAGATAGATGGAAAGAAAGAAAGAACGAAAGAAAGAAAGAAAGAAAGAAAGAAAGAAAGGAAGAAAGAAAAAAAGGGCCCCAATTTTTTTTCCTCTGTTTTTGGATGTATTCTTTCTTTCCAAGGTCTTCAGTCTTAGAATCCAGCCAAAATGTGTTAGCAATAGTGAGCTACTTCTAAGGCCTATTCTTTTACCACATTCACATTTTCTGTGTCACTCTGAGCCTCTTGAGTCACTGTTTTTCTGCCTGACTTTGTGACTTCTGTTGGTCTCTCTCACATTCCTGTTCCACAGGTCTCTGCACCCTAGATTTGAGCAGCTGTCCCAGCCAAGTCATATCCTTGCTTATATTGGTAGCTGGGCCAAGTAAACAGAACACTGAGTCCTGTGCTGACGTAAGTGGTGTGAGCCAAGAGGGGGAAGCACATAGTGTGCTGGACTTACTGTCAGCCCTTCCAGACTCAGCCTCTTCTGGGTCTGTACAAGCCTCTCCTGGCATCTTACCATAGAGTCCAGAGCCTTTACGTTCCTCCTGGCCTGAGCTTAGTGTGTCTATGTCTAGACTGTGCTGCCTTTGCCACTGTCTCCCTTGGTGATTGACTGAGTTACTTTGCTTGCTACTGAGAAAAATATCTAACACTGAGAGTTAAAGGAAGAAAGATTTATTTCAGATCACAGTTTGTACAAGTTTCAGTCCGTAGTCAGGTGGCTCCATGGCAGTGTCACATGGTAGAAAGGGGTCACAGAGGAGAAATAGTCTGTGGCAAAGCAGGCAGGAGGCACTGAAGAAGCAGGCAGTAGAAACAAGCTTCCCTTCTTTCTCCCTTTGCATTCCATCCAGGGTATAAGTCTGTTGATTGGTGCTACCAACAACTGGGGTGTGGCTTCCATTATTCAGAACTAGTGCTACACTGACTCCAATGAGTGGACTAACTTGGTACTGCACACACACTTTTAGTCCCACTATTAAACACCTTTGATCCAGTATGTACAGAAAAGCACTTGAGGCTTTGGGGCCTGTTATAGATTGTGTCTCGTTGTCTCCAGAAAGCTTCGTGCACTTTTACATGGGATTTTTTTTATTTTTATTTTTATTTTTTTTTAATTTTTATTTTTTTTTCTTTTTGAGACAGGGTCTCACTACGCAGTTCAGGCTGGCCTTGAGCTCACTTTTGTAGCCCAGGCTGGTCTCGAACTCACATCGATCCTCCTGCCTCAGCCTCCCGAGTGCTGGGATTACAGGCGTGCACCACCACGCCCGGCTGGGATTTTTTTTAAAGATATCTGAATGTAGAGTTTATAACTGTTTCACAGTACAATTCTGAGATTAAGATTGCTGTGATTAAGGGTAGATGATTGCTGGAGCAGTCCACTGATTGAATTAGCACCATCATAAGCCCAGTAGTCTGAATTAGACAAAAGGAGCAGAAAGAAGATCGTTTCCCCCTTTTTGCTCTTGTTGCTGTCACTGTGTTCCACTGCCATGAGCTGTTGCCCGTGTGCCAAGCCACCCTGCCTTGCAGCCAGCTGCTATGGACTGAGACTTTATGAACTGTGAACTAAATAAACCTTTCCCCCTTTAACATTAGGTGAAAAGTATTCTGTCTCAGCAGTAGAGAAAAGTGACTAAGAGCGGGGGACATCTGGATACATGCTGTAGCAGCCATCTCTCATACAGTTACTGTCAAGGTGACATGAGAACCCAAGGATATGGCTGCCCAACTGTTGTCTTGCAGTTTATTTCTGAACACTGAGTTCCTTCATAAAATGGCTCCTCATGAAATCACCTTGAGGCAGGTGATGAGGGCAGGACAGGCTGGCTGGAAGGCAGGCTGTTCCCTATTAATTACAGAGACCAAGACCAGGCTGAAAAACATGTCACATAGTCACTGGTGTGTCTATACCAGGCAGGATACATGGGCAGAGAAACTTCCAACAGACTGCATCTCTGAGGATATAGAAGGTGGCAACCATTGGCTTGGCTGCCACAATGACCTTTGTGTTCTGCTGTTTCTGCAGCGGCCTGTGCCACATGTGGTGGATGCAACTCTTCTTTTCTTTCCTTCACCCTTCTGCGTCCTTCATTTCTTGTAAAAAAAAAAAAAGTTGCATTTACCTGTTTATAGCTTATCCTGGTCAATTGTTTTTTGGCAGGAAAGAGAGGTTTGAGTCACTGGACGTTGCTCCATTTGGCAATACTCTGAACTATGACAGGTGATGCAGTGGACTTCCGCCCCAACTCCAACCTGCCTTGCAGAAGGAATAACTTTCAGAAGAAAACACTGTGCCATTTTTGCAGCTTATAGCCAGGGCCCTTTCTTGGGGGCCATTCATGCCAGTGAGCCCGACTGGCTCCCCCCGGAGCTGCTCTTCCTCTCTGGGCTTGCCCGGGACCCATGAAGGCAGGGACCCCTCACAGAGAGCAGGCGGAAGCTTTTCATGCCATGTCATTCTGCCTCTGGGCTATGCTCCATCTCTTCAGCTTCTGAAGTTTTCATTCTTCCTCTCAGCTGCCTCCCACTACCCAGAGATCCACACTTCCTGTCCACTTTCTATGCTGCCATCTTAGTCTGCAGCTGGATCCTCTTTTTTTGACTACAGTTTTCCAATAGTCATTTTCTCTCCATTTCTTTTCACTTGGTTATTGTTTAAAAGACTTCCACAAGTACATACATGTAGGACTCTTCTGGAAGTGTTGGAAAGCTACACACATTCTGCAACACCACAGCCCAGAAAGCATGGATGTTGACAGAGTAAGAGTTCTGTGTACTTTTTATTTATTTCGAGACATACCAAGATGTTTTTGTTAATACCTTGGGAATATGACAGGATTTTCAAGCTACTTGAACAAGGAGCTCTGGGGGTCAGGAAGCAACTTGTTGACTTTACCATCCAGGAAGCAGCAAGGTGGGTGGACACTGCAACTGCAGGCTCTTTTCTTTCTGTGGCCTGTGCTTGGTGGGGAGGGGGTGGGGCAGAGCCCCCTTCCTATTCTCAGGCCCTGGCCTTCACTCCCAGCTGAGACAGGCTCTGCTTCTGCTTGCTCTGATGTTGTGTGAGTCCAGTTCGTCCTTCCACACCCCCTCAGCCTGCCAGGCTCAGCATGCTCTGAGCTGGCTGTGGGTCCCCCACAAACACACTGGAGTTATCAGGCAGGCCCTCCCCTGTGTGTGAACTCTC
>PVJA010053377.1:0-11995 GCA_004027025.1 Myocastor coypus
AAAAAAAAAAAAAAAAAAAATATATATATATATATATATATATCCTCAAGGTCAACAATATAGCCCCACAAGTAGGTGACAAATAATTTGTTTTCAAGGGGCCAGGGAGATAGCTCTGTGGCACAAGTGCCTGCCTGGCAAGTGCAAGGTTGTGAGTTTGAACCCTGGACATGCACGCACACACACACACACACACACACACACACACACATACACACAAATAAAAATAAATAAATAATTTGTTTTCAGGCAGCAAGAAAACAATCTTGGATACTCCTGTACTGGTCCTCCATCGCACAAGCTTACCTGATAAAAATTTTATTTTGGTTAGAATTTCAGTTCAATCAAAAATTTTTCATTAGCCAACAATGGGGGGAAAAAGCTGAGATACCTATTTTAAGGACATTAATAGTAATTTATGGAAGAAATTAAGTTTAGGTATTTTCCCCACTGGTGTCTGAAATATGTGAGCTTGGCTGGTGTTTGTTTTGCTTTATTTAGCTTTTCCAGACTTCATTTTTTAAAAAAGAATTATTTATTTATTTATTTATTTATTTATTGTCTTTTTGAGACAGGGTCTCACTGTGCAGTTCAGGCTGGCCTTGAGCTCAGTTTTGTAGCCCAGGCTGGTCTCGAACTCTCACTGATCCTCCTGCCTCAGCCTCCTGAGTGCTGGGATTTTAGCCACCACGCCCAGCTTTTATTTTTTTTCTTGTTTCAGAACCTTTATTTGTTTATTCACCCATTTTTATGACTGGCTCAGCCCGTCCCGAGGGCAGGGCTGGCGCAGCATGTGGTGCTGGGGATTGAACCGCGGTCCCTGCAGCTGCTCAAGCTTTCCCAAGGAGGCGCGTTAGACCACTGAGCCATCCTGCCAGGCCCCCCAGACTTCTTTTGATGCAAAGGACAAAACAGAAATTTTAACCTAAATCTAATCTGGATTTAGTTTTTGCATCAATCCAGTGTAGAATTTTCAAAAACTGTGGGCGTCTGCTGTGCCATCCTTCCAACCTGGAGGCTTATTTTGCATACTGATTTATTCTCCATCTGATAACTAAAAAGATCTGACTGTTTCATGTTTTAGTCAACATACTAAGTAAGTAAAGATGTAGAAAGACCGGCTACTGGCAACTGGAGACCTGTGCTGTAGTTTAGGTACCCAGTGTCTCATGTGATTGCCTGTAGAGCAACCGGCTTTTTCTTACAATGACTGCATGAAAATAGGAACTGCCGCTATATCTGGGGGTGCTGAGGAGAACCCAGGGGATCCTGGAGCACCAGCCTGGACAGGTTCCATGCAGGACGAGGCGCAGCCAAGCGCCGCCACTGGCTGGTGCTGTGTGGTCCATGGCAGTTACTGTGGGTCCCTCACTGGTGCTGCCACGGCTCCTGTTCGCCATGCCACCTTGCTTGTGTGGCTCTATGAGACTGTGTTCCAGGGCCATGGAGTCCTGCCACGGGTCATGGACTATCTCCTCTTTGTTAAGTTTCAGAGTGCAGGTCAGGGCCGCTGTCCACCGACCTTGCAGTTTCCCCTAAGTCAAACTAGAGGTTAGAGACGGAGAAGCTAAGAAGATACCAAGTATCCAACAGAGCATCCGCAACTCACCTTTGATGGTGCTGCTCAGCTCGCCGCAGTGCACCTTCACACATTTTCATTGGATTCTTAGCACCACGCAAGAGAGTCTTTCTGTCTTTGAGATGGAAAACAATGGCTCAGGGGGTTGGTTGGCTACCTCGATGTTGCTGTCCCGCACAAAGATAAAAAATCTGGGGCCGGCAGGATGGCTCAGTGGTCTAAAGCCCCTGCTTAGGAAAGCTTAGGCAGCTGCAGGGACTGTGGTTCGATCCCCGGCACCACATGCTGCACCAGCCCTACCCTCAGGGCAGGCTGAGCCGGCCATAAAAATAAATAATAAATAAACAAACAAAAGTTCTGAAAAAAAAAAAAAAGATCAAAAATCTTGCACACTTGCCACGTGTGAAATAGAGACCTCGCGGTTTTCACAGGCTATGACTTACTTGAGTCTCACAAAACTTAATGCCAGAGCACAATTAGCCCTCCACTCTCCACAGCAAAAGACCCTGGCTGGTGGCAGGGCACGGGCTGTCCCTCCAGCCTTCTGACCCCTAGCCCTGTTCTCCCATCCTGGCCCAGGGAGGCTGCTTGCCCGAGGCCTTCCTCCCGGTCTCGCAACACTCTCTGTCTCCTCTCTGAACCAGCTACTCTCGGGCCATTCTGGTGGCAGAAATATTTGTTGAATGAATGCATTGCCAGGACTGTCCCCAAGGTGCGCACTAGCTACCACAGGAGGATATGCTGCAAAGTTATTGGTTATTTTTCCTCGGACAGTTTTTCTCTAGCATGCTGGTCAATATGAAAATGGAAAATGGAAACAGATTTGTTTTCCAGGGGATCTTTCTTTACTCAGGACATGATAGTTCATATCAAATATGTCACAGAAATGTAAATGGTGCTGAATGCCAAGAATGCTCACGGGACACACATTTGCATGGAGCATGCTCTCAATGCAACTGGCTGCTCACGATCACAGCTCGAGGAGCTCGCTGTGCCACAGGGGCTGTGTATTCTCCTGCAAGCAGCGCATGTGTCCAGAGAACGGTGGGGGGATGCCGTCCTAGGGTAGGACAAGGGCTCACCGGCCCTCACCTCTCTTTCTAGCTGAGAGAAACACCCGCGGGCTTTTGGGGTGCCAGCTCGCAGCTGGCTCAAGCGCACGCTTTGGGCACAGAGCTTAGCTTTGTCCCCAGAGGCTGCTCCTGCCGGCTCTGCACCTCCCGACTTCTGTCCAGAGGTGCAAGGGCTCGTGGCCTGGCCTGTGCTGCTCTGCCTCGGCCTACCACCCTGTACCCCCTTGCTGACTCTTAGGACTGCTGACTGCTCTGCAACCTTTTTGTTCTGTCAACAGAAGTACTCAGTTTTCGCTAGGACTTTATTTTATTTATTTATTAGCATGTGTGTAACGCATGTTAATTCTCTTTTACTTTCCTTTGCCTCTCCCCCATCACTTTTTTTAAATTTTAAATTTTATTTTATTTTTTCTTGTTTCAGAACTTTTGTTTGTTTGTTTGTTCTTATGGCTGGCTCAGCCTGCCCTGAGGGCAGGGCTGGCACAGCATGTGGTGCCGGGGATTGGACCGCAGTCCTTGCAGCTGCCTGCTGGCACTTTAGAACACTGAGCCATCCTGCTGGGCCCGTTGCTAGGACTTTATGTTAAAGGAGTCTGATCACTCTGGTATCTATTTACAGTTGTGGGAAAGGTTTGCTGAGACAAAATTGAGCAGTCACCTCCTTGTCTTTCTATTTCTCCAGCACTTAGGTCACACTCGTACTCCAGAGCTCTACGGTTCCTTTTCTCTTGGGTTCCTTTTTTAAGCGATTGGATAAAGAGCTGCTGAGGATATTCAGAAAGACTGTTGACCTTTGCATTATAAACTAACTTGAGGAAAAGCCAGACTGGTTGACCTTTGCGTTATAAGCTAACTTGAGGAAAAGCCAGCCCAGGCTGGTCTCGAACTCACACCAATCCTCCTGCCTCAGTCTCCTGAGTGCTAGGATTACAGGTGTGAGCCACCACGCCCGGCTTGGAACTGTATTTTTTAAACTTTTTTTTCCCCCGGGACCAGGGTTTGAACTCATGACCTTGCACTTGCCAGGCAGGCATTTGTGTGCCATGGAGTTATCTCTCCAGCCCCTGGAACTGTATTTTTTAAAAATATTTTATTTATTCATTTATTACAGGGTCTCACTATGCAGCTCAGACTCATAGTGATCCTCCTGTCTTCAGCCTGCCCAGAGCTGGGATCACAGGAGTGTACCACCATGCCCGCTTTTGGTGGCCCCCACGACCTGCCCAGGGTTCTGGGCCCAGCATGGTATGCGGTACCAGGAGTCAAACCTGGTCCTTGTGCTTGTCAGGCAGGTGCTTAGACCACCAAGCTATCTCCCCAGGCCAAGTGTGGAGCTATTGTTTCTTGATGCAAATATACACGAAGAACATTCATTTTATCTTGCTTTTCTGACAGCCCAGGTATATTAACTGGCATTCGGGTTTGTAGTTGGTTGGTTTCCTGAGGGCGGGTCCTGGCCCACAGAGAGGCTTCTTCTCCCTGCTGCCCTTCTGTTACTGCTAGCAGTAGGTCTTTGCCTTTGGTCCTTTATCTTTTTAAAAAAAATATATTATGGCTGGCTCAGCCTGCCCTGGGGTGGGGCTGGCACAGCATGTGGTGCCAGGGATCAAACCTCGGTTCCTGCGGTTGCCTAAGCAGGCACTGTAGACCTCTGAGCCATCTCACTGGCCCCAAGTGGTGTGGTATTTTATTTTTGTTTGTTTGTTCCTTCGTTTTGTTTTCTGGCGGGACCAGGGTTCAAACTCACAACCTTGTACTTGCCAGGCAGGCACTTGTGCCACGGAGCTATCTCCCTGGCCCCAGTCTTTGCCTTTGGGACAAAGAAACTGCTTGCAGAGCAAGTAAGAGATCTGAGCTCTAGGGAATTGTGTTTGGTTATACAAACATCCTTCAGGGTGTAAAACCTGGAGTCTTTCTAGATGCTTCTGCTTAAACTGCAACTCTAAAACAGGATGGGGACTGCACCTTCAGTGATTTACTTATTCATGAGGCATTTCTGGATTTGTTCATGCGTTAAAGTTTTAGTGAGATCAAGAACTCCTCAGAGAGCCCGTCAGGATGGCTCAGCGATCTAAAGCGCCTGCTTAGGAAAGCTTGGGCGGCTGCAGGGACTGAGGTTCAATCCCGGCACCACATGCTGCACTAGCCCTGCCCTCAGGGCAGGCTGAGCCGGCCATAAAAATAAATAAATAAACAAACAAAAGTTCTGAAACAAGAAAAATAAAATAAAATAAAAAATTCTTAAAAAAAGAAATAAGCTACCACTGCTGACAGAGGTTAGAGGTCATAAGCCTCCTGATGGCAAGAGCTTCTCTGTCTGTCTCATTCATCTTGTCCCCATTGTGTGACAAATACTAGGTTCTCGGTCTGTGGACTGATCGATGGCTCACAGTTTCAGAGTCCTTAAACGTTGTTTCATCTATAAAATTCAGACCCCAAAACTAGTAACAAACTCATCCTAGCGCCAGACAAGCAATGTCTGGGATAGCCCTTGCTGGCTGTGGCCGAGATGTGGGCTTTGGGCCTGGTCATTGGCACCTCGAGGCTGTTGGAATGGACGCACAGGTGACCTGCGCTCCTCCTGCCTTCTCTCCTTTTCTCGAGCGACGCCTTGAACTAGCTGAGGTTTGCTGGCTCCTGTTCCCTGCCCTGCCGTCACTTGTCTTCTACAGCAGTGTAGGAGCTCTCTGTCTGCACCGCACTGCCTCACAGTCGTCCCCACAGCTGCAGAAAGGGCCTTCGTCCTCTTCCTATGCAGCAGGAAGCCACGCCTCTGTCATATCCTGTATCTTGCTAGTCTGTGGCTTAGGAGCCAACCTCTGTCCTCGTCCTTCAGGACAGAGCCTCAGACAGGCAAAAATGTCTGGCCCTGAAAATTAAAAGCAGAACCTTCATGGCTATTTTCTCCCCTCCGACTTTTTTTTTTTTTTTTTTTTTTTTTTTTTTTTTTTTTTTTTTTTTTTTTTTTTTTTTTTTTTTTTTTTTTTTTTTTTTTTTTGAGACAGGGTCTTTCTATGCAGCTCAGGCTGGCCTTGAGCTCACTTTGTAGCCAGGTTGGTCTCAAACTCACAATGATCTTCCTGCCTCAGCCTCCCAAGTGTTGGAATTACAGGCATGCATCATCATACCAGCTGCCCTCTGAAATATTTTGATGTGTAGCTTCAAGAATCAAAGCTAGAAAAATGCTTTGTGCTATCTCATAGCTGCTCCAAATGCGAGCAGCTTTGAGCTGCGCCGTCCCCCGCCATTCTGGCTGGTTTGTGCTCTACTCCTCAAGGAATTTACTGGCAGCTAAATGTTCACTGGAAAGTTATTCCGTATCTCAGCCTCCAAGTCAGCAGCTCACTTCATGAGGAAATATCCACCCAAGCTAGGCCAAGGTGGCCAGTAGCACCACTACTGTTTAAAATCACTTCTTTTCGAGACAGAGCTCCCTGTGGAGTTCCGGCAGGGCTTGAACCATGACGTCCTGGAGCCCAGGCTGGCCTGGTAAGCCACTTTGCAGTTGTCGTCCGGTGCTGCTGCGGAAGGCATATGAATTAGAGGGGAAAAGGTAAAATTTTCCTTATTTACAGATTGTGTTATGTACATCTGGAAAAAATGTAAGAACTTATTGCAAACTACCAAAGTACTGAGCAGAACTTATTAAAGTAGCAGGATTTAAAGTAATATATAGAGTGGTGTATGCCTGTAATCCCAGCACTTGGGAGGCTGAGGCAGGAAGATCGATGTGAGTTCGAGACTAGCCTGGGCTACAAAAGTGAGCTCAAAGCCAGCCTGAACTGCATAGCAAGACTGTCTCAAAAACACAAAAAACAGGGGCCCAGCGGGATGGCTCAGTGGTCTAAAGCCCCTGCTTGGGAAAGCTTGGGGGCTTCAGGGACCTCAGTTTGATCCCCAGCACCACATGCTGTGCCAGCCCTGCCCTCGGGGCGGGCTGAGCCGGCCACAAAAATGAGTGAATAAACAAACAAAGGTTCTGAAACAAGAAAAAAAATAAATAAAATTAAAAAAACAAAAACAAAAACAAAATATGTAGGAAATATATATATATATATATACACATATATATATATATACACATAATATACACATATTTTTTAATTAAGTTAAGGGGCTGGCAAGATAGCTCAGCAATCTAAAGTGCCTACTTAGGAAAGCTTAGGCGGCTGCAGGGACTGCAGTTCGATCCCTGGCACCACATGCTGCGCCAGCCCTGCCCTGAGGGCAGGCTGAGCCGGCCATAAAAATAAATAAATAAACAAACAAACAGTTCTGAAACAAGAAAAAATAAAAAATTCTTTAACCCCCCCCAAAACTGGATATGTACATATAACGTCTCATGTATCATCTTGATCTGTTCTGCCAAAAAATGCATATGTGCTTTAAGGATAAAGTGGGCTTGGCACAGTCGCGGCCCCCTTGGCCACCACTGGTCTAACACTACGTTTGCTGAGACATCGCGAGACGAAGACGAGCTGCCTTCGGCGTCCACAGCCACGAGCAGGAAGGATCAAAGCGCGGATCAAAGCGCGGATCAAAGCGCGGGCCCTCAGCTTCCAGACAGCCGTCAGCGTGGCGAACCGCTGCCTGGGCAGCCTTAGCCACGGAGGTTGCTGCATCTTCACTCTCTTCAGCAATGCGGAGGGCTTTCTGTGACGCACGACATCCTCTAGGGTCCCCCACAGGAGGGTAACACCATCTTTAAAAAAAAAAAAAAATCATACTATTTTTCTTTTCTCGAAGTGTATAACATTTTTTTTTTTTTTGGCAAACTGTATATGGGAGACAGACAGACAGATGGACAGACACAGAGACTGGCATTTAAAGATACCAAAAGAGGCTCAGTTCACTCACTATCCGAGAGATAACACGCCGACATTCAAATGCCATCTCTCTCCAAGCCGTATGGCAGCCCTTAGGGGGTTCACAGTTGGACTCTGCTGGTGAAGTTCTGGAGCAATTGGCGCCCCTGCGCTTACAGCCCCAGAGGAGGGCATCTGTCCCTCTGGATTAATATTTCTTTCTTTATGGCCAGCTCGGCCTGCCCTGGGGGCGGGGATGGCGCATCCTGTTGTGCCAGGGATCAAACCATGTTCCTTGTGGTTGCCTAAGCAGGCGCTTTTATTTTATTTTATTTTACTTCACTTTATTTTTTGCGGGACTGGGGATTGAACTCAGGTCCTTGTGTTTGCCAGGCAAGTGCTTATTCTACTGAGCTATTTCCCCAGCCTCTAAGCAGGCGCTTTTAGACCACTGCGCCATCTCATTGGCCCTTTATTAATATTTCATAAGCGCTTACATTTTGAGTGTACCCTGTACCATGTCAAGGACTCATTCCCGAGAGTCACTGGGAAAAACTTACAGCAGCACTACCTGTAGCGGCAAAGGAGAAAACTGCGCCAGTGCCCAACGCCAAGAGCTGGGTTCGTGCTACCACTGCTAAGGTCTGGGAATCTGAGCCCAACCTTTCGATGAGCAGCTCCCGGGACACGAGAGCTCCCAGGGGACAGGGCGCAGCAAGGGACGCCACGCGGAAGCCTTCAGCCCACGCGCAGATGCCTAACAGGCACCCCAGCCTAGGCCGCGCCGTCCCTGCCCCCGCGGCCTCCTCCGTACCCGGTGTTCACCGCCTTGGTGCACAGACCTTCGTCGCACGGCTGGCCAGACGCACGCCGGGGGCGTCCGCGCCGTCCTTCGTACCCCGCGGTACATTCCTCAGCAGATTTGTTTCCTCTACACCCTCAACGGTTTCCTGGGACTTGCGACTGTTTTAACAGCTTCTACTTTTCTTTTGGCTTCCATCTTTTCCACACCCCATCCTCCGCCTCCAAATCATTCTCCATATTGTTGCTTCATTCTCCACATTGTTAATCTTTTAAGAAATTAAATTGGTAGCCGGGCGTGGTGGCGCACGCCTGTAATCCCAGCACTCGGGAGGCTGAGGCAGGAGGATTGGTGCGAGTTCGAGACCATCCTGGGCTACAAAAGCGAGCTCACGGCCAGCCTGAGCTGCATAGCGAGACCCTGTCTCAAAAAGAAAAAAAAAAAAAAAAAAAAAATTGGTAGGCCCGGCGAGATAGCTTAGTGGACTGAGCGGGGTTTGAGCCCCAGCACCACGTGATCGTCAGTCCCGCCCCCCCCAGGCGCACTGAGCCGGCCACCCGAGTCTGGGCGTGGTGGTACACGCCTGTAATCCCAGCACTGGGGAGGCTGAACACAGGAGGATCACTCACTATGAGCCTGAGCGGCATAGTGAGAGCCTGTAGCAAATACTTAGAAAAACAAAAAAGATAAATTTAAAAAGAAAAGAAAAAGAGAGCCAGGTGTAGTGCCACACACCTGTAATCCCAGCGCTTGGGAGGCTGAGGCAGGAGGATTGATGTGAGTTTGAGACCAGCCTGGGCTACAAAAGTTCAAAGCCAGCCTGAACTGCATAGTAAGACCCTGTCTCAAAAAGAGAGAGAGGAAAAAAAAAAAAGAAAAGAAAAAGAAATTAAGGGCCCAGCAGGGTGGCTCAGTGGTGTAAAGCACTTGCTTAGGAAAGCTCAGGCAGACTCAGGGACCACAGATGGGTCTCTAGCACCACATGCTGTGACAGCCCCGCCTCCAGGGCAGGCTGAGCCGGTAATGATGATGATGATGATAATAATAATAATAATAATAATAATAATAATAATAATGGGCTAGGGAGTGGAATAAGTGCTTGCCTGGCAAGTACAAGGTACTGAGTTCAATCCCTGGTACTGCAAAAGAAGGAGAAGGAGAAGGAGAAGGAGAAGGAGAAGGAGGAGGAGGAGGAGGAGGGGAAGAAGAAGAGGAAGAAATTAAATGGCTTCAGATCTCAGCACTGCTTAAAATCCCTCAATGGATTTCCTTCACAGTAAGGACAGAATTTAGACTCCTGAGCTGGGTGTGGTAGTGCATGCCAGGAACCCTGGCAGTTAGGAGACTGAGGCAGGAGGATTCCTATGAATCCGAGACCAGCTTGGGCTACACAGTGACTTCAAATGCAGCCGGAAAGGCATAACAAGACCCTGTCAAACAAACTTCAGACTCCTCCAAGGCCCTCTGTGCCTTGCCTCCTGTCTCCCGCTTACGTCTCTTGCTTCCTAGCTCAAGCTTGGGCTCAGCCAGGCCTGGGCTCCAGGTCCTTCCTTGGGAAAAGTCTTTCCTGGCCACTCTGTGCGAAGTTGTTAAGGCCATCCCCGCAAAGCTGCTGTTCTTTCACGGTGCTTATTTTCCTGAAAGTACATTCACACAGCCATTTGCCTCCTCCTGTCACTTCCCCCATGCAGACTCTAGGAGAGCAGGAACCTTGTGCTGTTCACTCCTAATTCACTTGGACCTGGTGCACGAGCAGATGTTTATTTTATTTATTTATTTATTTTGTGTTTTTATATTTTGGCCGGCTTAGTCTGTCCTGAGGGCAGGGCTGGTACAGCATGTGGTGCTGGGGGTTGAACTGCAGTCCCTGTGGTTGTCTAAGCTTTCCTAAGCAGGCGCTTCAGACTGCTGAACCAGCTTGCCAGCCGCTATTTTATTTATGTATGTATGTATGTATGTATGTATGCATGTATGTATGTATTTACATACTCACAACCTTGCATTTGCCAGGCAGGCACTTGTGCCACAGAGCTATCTCCCCAGCCTGCTATGAACAGATGTTTATTAACCTCGTGTTGGTTGGTGTTGGCTACAGGGATATGCTCCTAGGAGATTTCTGGCAGAGTGTGAAAGGAATTCTGGTTGTTCCTGGAAATAGTGTCTTGGGGGCTGGGGAGATAGCTCCATGGCACAAGTGCCTGCCTGGCAAGTGCAAAGTTGTGAGTTCAAACCCTGGTCCTGAAAAAAAAAAAGGAGGAATAAAAGAAACAGTGTCTGTATTTCTGTAGCTTAGGTGAGAAGTTCTAGGGAAGTGTTGGAACCATCTCAAAAGCAGAGCAGAAAGCTGCACAGCAGCAGTGCCAACAGGTGTAAGTGACAGACGGAGCGGGGAGGGAGACGAAAGGGAGGGAAGACGTTTAGGCCCCAAATTGAAGGGCTGGGGAGTGGTTTTTCAGTAGGAGTTGAGATGAGGGAGAGGAGAGAAACTCACAGGTTGTGTTTTTGATGTCTTAGGACAGGAGGCTAACAAGGAATTAGATATGAGAAGAGTCACCTCTGGGGATACTGCTTTGGGACTTGTCTGGGTGAAAGTGCTAATTGAACCCCTGGGGCTCCCTGGAGGTGCCTAAGGAGAGGGTCCAGAGAGAAAAGGGCATGGCAGAGTCAAGCAAGCTAGAGGAGAGCGGCTTACAGGGGGCATCGTCCAGGAAGAAGCCGTGCCAGAGCTGCCCAGGAGAAAGCTAATTAATAGGGGCCCAAAAGCCAAGGTGCTTGAGGTGTGTCAGTCGCTGCTTCCCCAAGTTGGAGACTGTCTCTGGCGTAAGGGCTGTTTGTGCTTTTCTTTTTTTTTTTTTGTGGGACTAGGGTTTGAACTCACGACCTTGCACTTGCCCAGCAGGCACTTGTGCCTCGGAGCTATCTCCCCAGCCCCCTGTTTGTGTTTTTCTTGTCTGCCAGCCTGCATAGACTTCACCTAAACAAGCAGAAATACTTGTCGGTTTTGCCCACCACTGTAGGGCAGTACATGATTGTCTGTGATAGCTTGGACGCGGTTTCTTCTTGAAGGGGTGTTGTGCTGAAGGTGCAGTTCCCAGTGGAGAGGGGCTGAGGGGGAGCCTAGTCTGGAATAGATGAGGTCCACTGGGAAGTGGGTAGGGCCTCGGGTTCATCACCCTCAGAAGGGATCCATGTAGTTACCATGGGACCGACCTGGGTTAGTTCTCACAAGAGTTGGCAGTTATAAAAGCAGAAAGACTAGGCTTCCCTGCTTCCCAGATTTGTTTACCACCTGATCTGTCACCTGCCCTCCCGCTGTGGCCTGTCCATCAAGCTGTGACATCGCCCAAAGCACCCTCAGCAGCCACTGGGTAAATCAAATCGCTCTGCCAGACTGGATTCAGCCTGTACAGCTGTGAGCTCCCTAGATCTCTCTTTGCTACGAAGACCTGGCGCCTGGTGTTCTGCTATAGCAATGTAAAATGCACGCCTCAGTACCTTTCACTGGGCTTTCTTCTTTCAAATTGGGCCCTTTTCAGTCATATTCTCTCTTTATAAACTATGTATTAAATTTTATATTTTACTTTGAATTCTTATGTTTATTAGCTCATGTTTGTCGCAAGCAAGCGATTGCGCTCATCAAGGGGAGTTACGGGACCTGCGCATCGCACACCCTGATTCTGGCTTTCGTCCTCTTCCGCCCCCCTTCCTCTTCTCTTCCTTCGTGGCTTTGTTCTCT
>PVJA010053378.1:0-11985 GCA_004027025.1 Myocastor coypus
GGTCAGTGTCTGCCACCTCTTCAGCTTCAAAGAAGTCATTCCAGAGGCTCAAGATAAGACAAGGGAGCCGGGCGTGATGGTGCACGCCTGTAATCCCAGCACTCGGGAGGCTGAGACAGGAGGATCAGTGCGAGTTTGAGACCAGCCTGGGCTACAAAAGTGAGCTCAAGGCCAGCCTGAACTGCACAGTGAGACCCTGTAGCAAAAAGACAAAAAAAAAAAAAAAAAAAAAAAAAAAAAAAAAAAAAAAAAAAAAAAAAAAAAAAAAAAAAAAAAAAAAAAAAAAAAAAAAAGATAAGACAAGGATACACTCAGCAAAGCAGACAAAGGACAAAGAAGAAAATCTCCATCTCAGCTGCGACCCCTGGAATCAGGTTTTGCGGATTACAACCCAGGTTCTGACTTTGGGCAAGTTACTCCGCTCTGCAAGCCTCACTCTCCCCACCATGAGGAAGAGAGAGTGTCAGTGCCACCGGAAGTTGTTGCTATGGCTACATGATATGATGGAGATAGCTCCCACAGCTCAGCCCCAGCCCCACTGTCATGTGACTGCTGACCTGTGCTGCTCTGGAAATAGCAGGGAATAGCATGTCAGCATGGCCATGCTGCTAGCAAAAATTAGAGCAGTAGTGTAAATACCAGGTATGACAGCAATATATAGTGCATCTTTGAATTTTAAAATTTTTATTAAAAGACACATTGCACAAGGACTCACTAAAATATTCCCCTTGTTTCGAACACACTCATTCCACCGCTCTTGCCATTTTCTGTAGCAGTTCTGGAGGTCTCCTTTGGGAGGGTCTTCAGCCGTGCCGCCGTGTCTGCCTTGCCATCCCAAATCAGTTCAAAACATTTACTTTTTCATGGTTACCTTGACTGTGGGGAAGAGCCAGGAGCTCCGAGATACCAACGCTGGTGAGTAAGGCGGGTGAGGACACCGCCATTCAACAATGGTTTTGTCTGACAGAAATTGCTGCGAACATTTTGGATCCATCCAGGACATCAAGCAGCAGTAACAGCACAGCTAAAGAGCCTCGCGGGGGGACCGGCAGGACTGTTCAGGGAGCGGCAGCGGGAAAAACAAGTGTGCAGGAAGGGAAGGCAGCCATTGTGGAGGGGAGTAACAGCAACGTGTCCTTTATTATAACAAATATTTTTTTAAAGTAAGCAGTCACTGTATTTTTTCTTTGTTTTTCATTTTAAAAAGAAGGATAAAAAACAGAATTTCAAAACAAGATAAGAGAAGAACAATAAAGAATACAGTACATATTGTTATCTTCAGAGTAGTTACTCAGGGTACAAGATACCGACATGAGATAGGATCCAAACAGTATTAGCACGTCTTTCTTTTCAATGAACTAAGAGATATTCTTTTCACTTCCTTCCTTTCTCCCCAGACAATTTCTCTTTGCTTTTGAACATTTTCTTCCCAATTCATAGTATCTGTTGTACACTGTGGCTACTGCAGCTCAGCTTCTGCTGGTGAGACCAGGCGATGTTAACATGTGTGAGTCTGATTCATTTGGCTTATGATATCGTCCCAACTTGCATCCATTTACCTAGAAAACCTCAAGTGGATCTGTCTTTATAGCTGAGTAGTACTCCATTGTATGAAAACATCACACTTTTTTTTTTTCCATTTCTCAATTGATGGGCATTTGTGTATTAGTTAGGGTTTGGTAGAGAAACAGATGTAATGCAAAGAGCAGATATAACCCAAGATGCACCAGTCACAGAGTCAGATGAGGAAGTGAGCTGAGCCCATCTGCACACCTGAGACTGAAGGATTCAGTCCCAAGTTCTGAAGCTTGCTGCAGGGATCCCGTGTGAGTCGCTATCAGTCAGCTGATGGGTCTGTAACGGAAGGCTGAAGAATCTGCGCCGGAAGCTGAAGGCTCTGAGCTGGAAGCCAAAGAGTCTGCGCTGGTAGGCAGGAGATGAAGTCCAAACTGACCACAAAGACTGAAGTTCCTCTGAGGAAGCAGAATGCCGACTCCTTCCTCAACCCATTTATATCTCCTTCTCCTTCCGAGTTAACACGGGGCGGGCCCCCACTGCCCAGAGTGTGGAACCCCAGGTGATCCAGCCAAGTTGACACAGTGTATCCACCACAACGGTTGTTTCCAAGATTTAACTATAACAAATTGTGCAGCTATAAACATGGGTGCACATGTATCTGTGGGGTGATGTTTTCAGTTCTTCTGGGAAGACAGCCAGAAAGGTACCAAATTATTGTTGTCACCCCTCATAATAGCGGCAGTGAGCGGCACAAGTACTAGGAGTAACTGCAGTAGCAGAAGCCCTGCTAGCAGCTGTGGAAATGCTGGAGTGGGTAATAAGGGCACTAATAGGAACGGCAGTCTTGGCAGTAGTAACGGAAGTGCTGACAGTGCTGCTGGTGATGGTGGGGACTCGGAGCAGTAGCGGGTAGGCGCTGGCACCGTCATGGCAGTGGCTGGGACAAAGCAGAGCCAAAGTGGCCCAGTGCCAAGGAAGGGAGGCGCGGCGGGGAGCTCAGGCCCTCCCACTCCAGGGCAGGAGAGCAGGTTCAGCTTCTGGAAACAGGAGAAGAAAGGGGCCAGGGTGGATGGAACTGGCAAAAGAAAGGGAGCCCACAGAGCCTGCAAGACGGGTGCTACCCATACCTGCCTCCCTTTGGCAAGAGGATCCACCTCAGGCTTGGGAAGGGGCAGGGAATGGGCTGTGGGGACCAGGGACCAGCTCTGAGAGTGGTGACTGGGTGTGTGCAAGAGTACCAGCGCCTCAGCTGCCGAAGCAGCAGGTCAGCAGGGGGGCTGACCCCCACCCAGGCCTTGGAGACCCAGTGTCTCACACTGATGAGTGGGGAATCCCTGAAGAGCTAGGGCAACCCCCACAAGGAGGCTCATCCCAAGGACAAGCAGTGATGAACTGGAGCCAGGGTTGCTCCTCCGGCTTCCTGTGAAGCTTCCATCTGTGGCAGTTTGGAATCAGATCCGGCCAAGCTTCCTGGCCTGGGGCTCTCGATACAACAGCTTGTTCTGCCATTTGTCCTTCCTCTAGGACTTTGCAGGCACTGTCTCTTTTCCCCAAAGTGCCCTTCCTCTCTCTTCTACCTTCCTCCAGGAAGCCCTCCTGGACTCCCCAGCCCTTGCTCTCAGTCCTCCTCTATGTGCCCACAGCCCTGGGCTCCAGCTGCTATGACCCCAGCTGTGCCAACAGGACTGATTGTGGGGTTGGCAGAGACTGCCAGCTCTTTGTAGCTACTTTGTGTTCACAACCCCTTGCCACATAAGTCAGTAGCACCCCAAGTTTAACACTCAAGTCGAATGTGCAGCTGCCTGTCACCTGTGTGGAGGAATTCAGAGTCGGGAAATGTCTGGAGAGTTTGAGACTAACCCAGGGACTTAGCGGGAAAGCTGGGGTGGGAGGCACTTCCGCTCAGTGTGACCTCTGGCCTCTCAGCAGACTCCACAGAAGAAGCAAAAAGCAGAAACCCAGGGACCCAGTGAGAGGGCTCATCAGGAAATTTGGCTTTAAGAGAAAGAAGGGTGAGTGGACTAGAAAAAGAAGAGTCTCCAAACACCTCTGTGATCCAGGAAATCTCTGCATCAGAACCAGCCGCATACACACACATGCGCGTGGCCTTGTTCATCAAGGAAGAGAAAGCTGAGGCTGTGAGCCCTGCCTGTACTCTGAAAATCCTCGTGGGCCGACTGTACCTCCCATGTCCATTCATCAGAATCTCTGTGGGCAGGTCCTTGAGTTTCTAGGTGGTTCTGATGCCAGGGCTGTGACCCATCTCTGTAGCACCCCCATGCCAGGGACGCATGGCAGTGAGAGACGGCAGGGAAACACGTCGGGGTGCTGAATCTAGGTCACGTTGCATACTTAAAAGGACAACTTCAGTTGTCTCAGAAGCTCAGCTTTGCAAAAGACCTCAACAGAGAGTATAAGAGAGAACTCAAGCTCTGGCAATGACAGATCCCCCACTCTCCAGTTAGTGACAGCATGACTTGGAGCAAGCCATTGCACACCTCCGAGCCTCAGTTTCCTCATCCTTAATGTGACTGACTACCATGCTGCCAATCCCAGAGGGTTGCTTTGACAGTTAGTTAAAATGAAGTAGGAAACGCATGCCGAGTTTAGTGATCACAACTCTCATCCCTCTGATGCAGAAGGTTGCAGGCTCACAAGGCATTGTGTCAACATGGCCCTGGATGTGCTCCTGTGTTAGCAAGCCACTCTGAGAGGGAAACACCCAGCTTCCAAGTAGGGGGGCCTAGGGGAGCTATGGGCAGGCCTTGACTCAGTGGGCAGCTGTTTTTGGTCAGGAGCGCAGCTCTAAATCCTGGCAATGACAGGGACTTTCCACAGCGTGGAGTCTTTTGCCTCACAATCACCTCCACCCTGTGCACATACATAGAGAAGCTTATCTCTCCCCAGAGGCAGGACCTGGGTGCTGGGCAGTGCGTTTCCTCCTGCTGGACCCCCCATCCGCACAAACAGCCATCCAGAGCCCCTGAATAAGGCCCCATCCGGGCAGTGGCATGTGGTTCCCACCCTTGTCTAGTGGGAATCCTAGTATGGCTGCCAACACCCACCAGTGCAGGGAAGGGTAGGCATGTAAGGCCAGAGCACGAGGGGGCTGCTGGGACTTCCTTGTCTGTCCTAAGGGCACTGCTCTTACAATCGCAGTTCCCACTCCAGCCGGCATCAGCCCCCCCACCCCGTGTCTGTTTTCCCATCTGTAAAATGGGATGGGGCCATGGGGTGCTTAATCTAATGATGCCCTCAGATCCCAGCTTTGGCAAGTTTTGGGAAAGCAGTCCTATGGCCTGCAGTCACATTTTAATGAAAGATTACAGCAAACAGAAAAAGTTCAAGGCAGATCTGCATTGCTCCAGAGGTCTAAGCAGAACAATGAAAATGAAGCGTCCTGTGATAAAGCGAAGCTCCTCCCGTGACCTTGCCTGTCTCTGCCCGGCGCTTAATCCAAAAGGATTCTGGGTGGCCAGGGGAACCCCAGACTGCCCCAGTGTCTGCACCCATCCAAAGGGCCAAGCCCTCTTGTGTCACGTAACATGGGGGTGGTGGAAAGAGCAGAAAGCATTGTCACGCCGGCACCCTGGATCTAGCAGAGCCTGTCCTCACCCTCTGGGAATTCCAAATGTGGAGCAGATGGTTGGGTTTGAGAGGCCAGCTCAGGCCAGACAAAGAATGTCACCCAGTTTCTGGGCATATTCGAGAGCTTCTTATAGCAGGAGCTGATGATGTCTGTGATAAATGAGCCCCTCAGTGAATCCTTACATCATGAAGTGGAGCATTTGCGGTTGCCCTGAGAGGAAGGGAAGGAGGAGGCATGGAGGCCGGAGAGGAAGACAGGATGGGACGCATGTGGCAGCCCCCAGCCGGCCTCCCTCCCCCTGTCCTGGCGCCTTCCCAGCTGCTTCCTTTCTTCCAACTGTGGTTGCAGAGCTCCAAGTGAGTGCAGGGCCTCATACTGGCTGAGAGACCACAGAGATGAAGCAGATACCATGCCTGGCCCCTCAACAGGCAGGAGGAGCAGCCCAGTGTGATCAGTTCTGTGACAGAGATAAACCCAGGAAGGAGGCTATAAGGACACAGGTCTAACCTGATCTGCTGACTGAGGGGACTGTGTGGGAAAGAGCACTTCTGGTAGAGGAGACTGAAGGGGGACAAAAAGACAGCTTTGGGGGCCATACAGCATGCAGGGATGGAGGCAACAGACAAGAACAACTGGGGAGAGAGGTGGCCCAAATGGCCTTAGGTCCAGAGCTGGGGAACTCACACTTTACTTGGAGGTCAGAGGGAGTCAGGCTAGGGTTTTGCCAAAGGAGGACGGCTGGGGCTGGAAGGAGAGTGGGTTGACACGGAAGCACCCAGGGGCTGCTCTATGTATGCAGAGTGTACCAGGCTTGCTCTTCCCTGCCCACCTTATTGGGCTGGCAGACCCCCCACATCCATATAGGCCGAGGAGGTGTCTGGAAAGAGCAAGGCCACACCTGACAAAGCCTCCTTTGTGGGGATCCTGGGGACCATGGCAGCACAGCGCTCTGCTGCCCTCTAGTGAGGTCTGGAGATGGCCCCCTACAGGACCAGTCGGAGGCTAAGAGTTCCCCAGCGCACCTTTCTTCCTTTCAATTCTTCCATCATGGGACAGTCCTACTGCTCTGAGGAAGAGGGTACAGATGCAACCATCAAATAGAAGGCAAACTCAAGACAGGATGAGGAGGGGGTGAGGCATCTAGAGGAACTCAGCTCCAGTTGTGTGAATGGCACCACTCCCTGGGGCGTGGAGGTTGCAACTTTAATTGCCTCAAATGAGTAAGCACCACTGAGATGCTAGCAGAAATCAAGATGGCAGTGACCGTGGTAGAAAGATTGATGATGGTGGTGCAGGCGTGTTGTAGTGAGCAAGTGCTGGTTGCATGCTTGTCAGTGGTGATGGCAGAGCTTTGGCACTGATGGCAATGGGGTCCTGGGGATGGTGTTGGCAGCAATGATGACAAGAACAGAGGTAGGGATGGCTGCTAATATGGACCAAAAGCTACCATGGACAGTCTTAGACATGACTTTTGGTAGCCATGTGTCTTATGCCTCTTGGGCATAGAACCAGCATGGAACAGCTGAGTGTGAGCTAAGACTATGAACAGCTCAGGCAGAGAGGCCGAGCTGTGAGTATCTCCATCACCTCTAACTTGAGTGATCCAGACGCACTTGCACACACACTTAGTGTTGTGGGTCCTTTTAATTGTGTGTACGCTGGTGTGTGTGCAGTGGCATCTTGCTACAGTTTTGGTTCCATTCCCAGTCACTGGTTATGGTGGGCACATTTTCAAATATTTGTCAAACATTTAGGTGTCATCTTCTGTGAAATGTCAATTCAAATCTAGCTGTCACTTCTCGATTCAGTTTTTAGTTTCTTACTGGCTTGTAAAAGCACCATGTATACTATGGATGTGTCTTCTGTCTCTTGTCAGAGGTATGTATTACAAATAATTTCTCATAGGTAGCAGCTTCCTCTAATTTTTAAATGGAGTCTTTTGATGAACAGAAATTTGTAATTTTAATGTGGTGCAATACATCAGTATTTTTATTAGTGCCTTTTTTTTTTTTTTTTTTTTTTTTTTGAGACAGCGTCACACAGTTCAGGCTGGCCTGTAGCGCTGGCTGGTCTCAAACTTGCACCAGTTCTCCTGCCTCAGCCTCCCAAGTGCTGGGATTGCAGGAGTGTGCCACCACACCCAGCATTATTAGTGCTTTTATTTAGTTTTTTTTTAAATTTTATTTATTTTTTTTCTTGTTTCAGAACTTTTGTTTGTTTATTTATTTATTTTTATGGCCGCCTCAGCCTGCCCTGAGGGCATGGCTGGTGCAGCATGTGGTGCCGGGGATCGAACCATGGTCCCTGCAGCCGCCTAAGCTTTCCTAAGCAGGCGCTTTAGACCACTGAACCATCCTGCCAGGCCCCTATTAATGCTTTTAAAGTGAGATTTTAGACAATCTTTGTCAATTTTGAATGTCATAATGACAATACCTAAATTTTCTTCAAAATAGGAGTCTATAATTCTTTTCAAATTAATATTGCAAATGATCTGAAGGATGACAGTATGGATTAGTTCTTCGTATGGTTATCTATACCCAATCTATTACCCACTGTATTTTTTTTCTTTTCTTTTTTTTTTTTTTTTTTTTTTTTTTTTTTTTTTTTTTTTTTTTTTTTTTTTTTTTTTTTTTTTTTTTTTTTTTTTTTTTTTTTTTTTTTTTTGCAGTTCTGAAGATTGAACTCAGGACTTTGGGCTTACCAGGCATGTGCTTGTGCCACACATCCTCATCCCTCACATCCAATGTGCTGACAAAAACATTTTCTCCTAGATGAATTGTATTGGCTCCTTTGTCATAGTCCTGTGGCACACGTCAAGGTATGTTGCTGGGGCCGCTTCTGTTTCATTTGTCCGTCTTAACGCCAATGCCATATTATCTTGACTATTGTAACTTTCATATGAAGTCTTGGTAGCAGGTAGTAGGAGTCCCCCAAGTTTGTTCTCATTCGTTGTTACCTTAGCTGCCATACTTCTTCACATTTTCCTAGAGATTCTAGGCTTTGTTCAATTTTAATTTTTTTGTTAGTACACATCGTTAGGACATGCTCATTGCCCTCCTTGGGGAGAGTTGGTACACTCACGTGGCCCACCACCGTCCTTCTTCATCCCTCCCCCACCTCCTAGTCCCTTCTCCATTTGCAGTATATCTCTCTCTTTACTTCCTGTCATTTATTTTTGTCTTGCAGTTCATCTACCTTTTTGTGTTTCTCATATAAGAGAAATCACGTGACGTTTAAGCTGGTGTGTCTAGTTTATTTCACTTAACATTATGTTTGCCAGGTGCCCCCATTTTCTTGTGAACTATTCAAGTTTATCTTTCTTTATGGCAGAATAGCACTCCACTTCCCATTAACCACTCCTCTACTGATGGATTAGATAGGCTACTTCCAATATTTAGCAGTTACAAATTGTACTTCTATAAACATAGATATGCATGTATTACTATAATAAATATGATATCTCTAATTCTTTAGGGATAATGCCTAGAAGAGGAATAGTTAGGTCAGATGGAATTTCTAGCTTTAATTCTTTGAGGAATCTCCATAGTGGTTGTACTGGTTTATATTCCTGTCAACAATGTAGAAACGTTCCTTTTTCCCTCTTGCCTCACTGGCATTTGTTACTGTTGGATTTCTTGATGGTAGCAATTCTTTCTGGAGCAAGATGAGATTTTTTTTTTTTTTTTTTTTTTTTTTTTTTTTTTTTTTTTTTTTTTTTTTTTTTTTTTTTTTTGGCTTTTTGAGATAAGGTCTCACTATGCAGTTCAGGCTGGCCTTGAGCTCACTTTTGTAGCCCAGGCTGGTCTTGAACTCACACTGATCCTCCTGCCTCAGCCTCCCAAGGGATGAGATCTTAAGGATGCTTTAATATGCATTTCTCTAATATCCAGCTATACTCGATAATTTTTCATTTACTCATTAGCTATTTGTATCTATTTATTTCAGTTACCCATCCTTTGACTTATTCACTTATCTTTTATTTATTTATTTGGTAGAGGGTCTCACGATGCAATTTGGACTCACAGTGATTCTCCTATGTCAGCCTCCCCTGCGCTGGGATTACAGGTATGCACCAGCACACCTGGTTTCAGTGGCTGACTCAGTGCGACTTGGGCGGAGCCAGCATGGCATGTGGTACTGGGATGGAACGCAGGTCCTTGTGCTTGCCAGGCAGGCGCTTAGACCACTCATCTGTTTCTCCATCCTGGGTTGTTTGTTTGTGGTGGGCAATTTTTTTAGTTCTTTATAATATGTTCTGTGTAGTGGTCCCCTGAGGAATAGTCATCAAAAATAACTCTCCATTCGGCAGATTGTAACATCACTCTGTTGGTTGTTTCCTTTGCTGGAGAACTTTTGAATTGGAAAAGATTCCAGTTTTTAAATTCTTGGCACTATTTCTTCAGCCACTGAGGTTCTGTTTAGACAGTCCCTGCCTACACCTGTGCCTTAGCTGTACCTGTGTTGTCTTCCAGTGCATTGTTCTTGTGTCAACATTTACACCTCTGATGCACTTGGATTTCAGCACATAGTGAGAAATTTTTGTCCACAGTGAATCTTATGCATATAAATCACCAGTGTTCCTGCCACCATTTTTTATTGTTTCATGTTATTGCTTTTATTTTTTGGTACTGGGGATTGAATTTAGGACCATGCACTTGCCAGGCTGGTGCTTATGCAGCTGAGCTTCCTCACCACCATCTATTCAAGAGGCTATCTTTCTTCCAGTGTATGTTTTTAGCCCCTTAATTAAAGATAAAATAGGGTGGCCAGGCGTTGTGGTGCAGCCTGTAATCCCAGCACTTGGGAGACTGAGGCAGGAGGATCAGTGCGAGTTCGAGATCAGCGTGGGCTACAAAAGTGAGCTCAAGGCCAAGATAAAATAGGTTAATGTGCATGGGGTTTGTTTCTGCACCTGGTATTCTATTCCACTGATACACATGTCTGTTTTTGTGCCACTATCATGTTGTCTTTCTCACCATGGCTTTGTAATATACTTGAAACTGAGGATTGTCATGTCTCCTGCTTTTTTTTTTTAGTATTTTTGAGACAGGGCCTCCCTATGCAGTTCAGGCTGGCCTTGAACTCAGTTTTGTAGCCCAGGCTGGTCTCAAACTCTCACTGATCTTCCTGCCTCAGCCTCCCAAGTGCTGGGATTACAGGCATGTGCCACCACACCCAGCCTTCTTGCTTTGTTTTATTACCCAGGACTGCTTTCAGTATTCTGGACCTCTTTTGGTTACAAATGGATTGTAGCAGTGTCTTCTCTATTTCTGAGAGGAATGTCTCAGCATTAAATTATAGTAGAAGTTTTAGAAATGCGGCCATTTTGGCCTATCCAGGAACAAGGGACATATTTCTGTTTTCTGGTATCCTCTATAATCTCCTTTTTCAGAATATTGTACTTGCTATTGTAGAGGTCTTTCATTTCCTTAGATGAATTGCTAAATACTTAATATTTCTTGATGCTATTGCACATGGCATGGTTTTCCTAATTTCTTTCTCTGTAAGTTCATTATTGGTGTAAAAGAATGCTATTATGTGTTCATTTTATATCCTGCTACATTGTTGAATTTGGTTATTAATTCTAGGAATCTTACAGTGGAATATTTCAGATCTTTAATGTACAGGATCATTTCATCTGCAAATAAGAATAATTCAATTTCTTGCTTTCCTATAAATATTCTCTTTATTTCTTTCTCTTGCCTGATTGCTCAGGTTAATTTCTCAGGTACAATGTTTGAACATGAGTGGTGACAGTGGACATGTTTGTCCTCTTCCTGATTTCAGAAAGAAAGCTTCCAGATTTTCCCAATTTAATATGATATTGGCAGAAAGTTCATCATAAATGACTTTTATCAAATTGAGAATGGTCCTCTTACAGGTCTATTTGCTTCAGTTTTTGTTTGTTTGTTTGTTTGTTTGTTTGTTTTGGTTTTTTTATGAGTGAATGCTGAATTTCACTGAGGACTTTTTCTTCATCTATGGATTAATATGCAATTTTTGTCCTTGTTTAGGTTTATGTGTTATACTTCATTCATTGATTTGCATATGTTGAACTACCCTTTATCCCTAGGATGAAGCTTATTTGGTTATGACTGACATAGGACTTATTGCACTCTGATTGTCAGTAGCCAGTAGAGGACTTTTATATCTATGTTCATTAAAGAGATTGGCCTGTCATTTTCTTTTAGGGTTGCCCTGATTTTGAATTGGGGTAATACTAGCTTCTAGGAATTTGGTATGAAGGAACATAGGAGTGACTTTAGTAGTACCTCTTCCCTTTAGAATTTATTGAAGTATTTGAGGAATATCAGTGTTAGATCTCTGAAGTTCTTATAGAATTTAGCGAAGAAGCTACCAGGACTTGGGCTTTTCTTAGTTGATAGATTTTTTTTTTTAGAATTTTTTATTTTATTCATTTATTTTTTTCTTGTTTCAGAACCTTTGTTTGTTTATTCACTCATTTTTATGGCTGGCTCAGCCTGCCCCAAGGGCAGGGCTGGCGCAGCATGTGGTGCAGGGGATCAAACCGCGGTCCCTGAAGCCGCCCAAGCTTTCCCAAGCAGGCACTTTAGAACACTGAGCCATTCCCCCGGGCCCCATTAGTTGATAGATTTATATTTACTATTTCAATTACATTACCTGTTATTGAATTATCCAGAGTTCAATATCATCTTGTTTCAGTTTGGATAATTCATATGTATGTAGAAATCTACTCATTTCTAAATTCTCCAATGTATAGGCATATAGATTTGTGAAATAGTTGTTAATAATCTTGTTTCAGAAAAGTTCATTGTGATTTCACCTTTTTTTTTTTTTTTTTTTTTTTTTTTTTTTTTTTTTTTTTTTTTTTTTTTTTTTTTTTTTTTTTTTTTTTT
>PVJA010053379.1:0-11999 GCA_004027025.1 Myocastor coypus
CACAAGCTTCACTTGTGACCCACTGCAATTGCAGAACATTTGACTGTATATGTACCTGCTTCCTCTTAGTCCAAAGAGAAGTATATTCTTTTCCTTTTTTTTTCTAAGCAACATCAATAGGAAGGTGGGTCATGCCCACACACTGTACTCTGTAGAACGATTGTGAGGACATTATGCAATATGTCAACTTCCAAAGAAAAGAAAGGGGGAAAAAAAAAAGATAATAATGTTGATTTAGAAGGGTTAATGTTTAATTGTTTCATCAATCTTGTATACCTATATGTATTAATCTAAACTGATCTGATGATGAAAATATGTAATATAACCCGCGTTAAATTTAAACAATGAAAAAAGTGAAAAAAAAAAAAAAAAAAAAAACAAATTCCAATCCAGTTTGCTATACCCTGCAAAATTCTCTTTCAAGTTTGATGGAGAAGTGAAATTCTTCCATGACAAAAAACCTAAAAGAATTTCATGACGACAAAGCCAACCTTACACAGTTTATTAAAAGATATTCTAGAGAGGAATCAAAATGACCACAACTCCAGGAGGGAGAATGGAAAGAACTCACCAAATAGGGCAACCAATTAAACACAGGAGAAAAGATATACACCAGAAGTCTTTCAACTATTCTTCTGTATACAGCAGCATACATGCCATCAGTATATTCTACACACGGACTTCTCCTGCACTCTGTGCATCATGATTCTGTCCAGGTCTACAGGGTGGATATCAGGGAACTAGCAGTAGCTCAGTCCCACAAGTGACACCTGGCCACCAGTAAGCATCATGGACATTGGCTATGTACATGACATACTAGAACTTCGTGAGTTATTCTATCCCCAAACTGTTAGAAGTGCTGGTCACATATTTGTCATTCCAGTATTTATGTTATGTTTTATTCTTAGTATTTCTTTACCAGCATGGAAACTTTTACTTGATATTTTCGTATATATTAACCTATTCAAATACTATGTGAGTGCTGTGAATTGATTCCAGATTCATACATATGATACAGAACATTCTGGCCTCTAAGTTAGACTCATGATTTGAACTTTTGAATAATGTTTTGAAATATTTAATTGATTTTTAAATTAATATTAAATTTTCTGAATATTGTTTAATTATTAAAAAAAAAAAAAAAAAAAAAACTTGTCTAACTCGGGACATAGCCTTGCCCTTGAAGCCAGTATTATAAAAAGGTGTGTACCATTTGTTTCAAATGAAAATCACACTAAACACATATTATCAAATATATATGTTAAGTAAAAAAAAAAAAATAGGCACAAGCCGATTTAGTGTATAGCAGGTGCTTATGAGGTCCTTCTTCTTGTGGAACTTGCATTGTAGAACGAGAATGTGGTAGATCGATTGTAAAAAAGGCTCCCACATCTTTGGAGCCCCTATACCCATGTTTCTTACAATGTGATTTTATAGCTATTTTCTGTTTTCCGTGTGCCTGAATCTAAACTGGCTCTGAGACTTGGGCCCACACAATTCAATGAAAATGACTTTGTGCTATGTTTAAGCCTAAGTCTCAAGAGGCCTTGTGAGCTCCTTCGTAGGCATGTGCTTGGGTTCTTGTTTCCCTGCCCTGCCATCTCTGAGAACTCTGCCTAGCCATAGAAAAACAAACCCAGACTAGCTATGTAGAGGAGAGCCAGGTCTTTCCAGCCAAGGCCATTCTAGGTGAGATCATAGCCAGCCAATCCCCAGACATATAAAGAGAACCCGGCCAACATCACCAGAGCTACCTAATCAATATGCGTAGACACATGAGTGAGCCCAGCCAAGACCTGACAACTCTACTGCTGACCTGTAGATCAGTAAGCAATGATAAGTGGTCTTGAGTTAATTTGTTACACAGCAGGAGCTAACTATTCCAGGATGTCAGACAGTATGTAAGTAAATAGGTACACAAGGAAACAGGATTAGTTACGGACTGAATCTTAAATGAAATAAAATATCCACTTGGATAGGCTTGTTAAACAAGGAGTTAGGTGAAGTCCTCTAAGAGGAGTAGACAGGTGACCCCAAACCAGAATGAAAGCTGGCAGTGGAAAGAGCAGAGGCAAGAGCTTTCCTGGAGCAGGGATGAGCATGGTGAAGCTCCCAGGGCAGCTTGGGTATGAGGAAGTAGGAAAGAAAAAATAGGGGAGAAGTCCAGAGAAAGCGGCAGAGACCAGACCCCAAGGAACCTTGGCGATTTCAGTGAGTGGTTTGGATTTCAGAACAGGTGCTGGGAGAAGCTGTGGGGCCCTCAGGCACAGGGGAACGCCCTTAGATCAGTGACGCTCTCCAGCTTTTGTGAGGCAGCAAAAGTAGACACAGAAAGCTTAGCTGGTACACCACTGTGGAGGTCAGCTGAGGACTGCTGATGACTCAGATGCGGGCGTCCCCTGAAGTGGCCACAGTGCCCTATCCAGTCTGGTCAGTGCCTGCTGCATACCAACCCACAGTGGATGCCACAGCTCCTTATCTCTCCATTTCTGGTGCCTGGCACACAGTAGGGCCTTAGTAAACCTTGCCTCAATAAAGCTCCTCTCTAAGTGTTTGATACCAACGCATGCTGTGATGGATGGCCCAGTCTCTCCCCCTTCCTCTGATTCCAGTGGATCTGCAGCGATGCTCTTCCTCCACAGGATGATGCGTCTTTATTAGTAGTTGTGGCCAACCGTCTCTTAAAGGCCTCTACCCAGTGGTTCCTTTCCAAGGCCCTCAATGCGGTGCGTGCCTGGGCTCTATTTGGGATTTGGCACGAGCCTTCCAGTGGGGTGGCCGTGAGGAAGCCTCTTTTTCCTTCAGTGACATTCTTCTAGTTTGTGCTTCCCACTAACCCACCTTGGAGGTGCTGCTGCCGTGATGCTGTGTTTATGGAACACCCGAAGTGATGGCGGCAGCTCTGGGGAGCAGATGCTGCCCTGGGGACCCTCCTAGATGAGCTCATGCTCCCCATGTGCCTTCAGAATCACAAATAAAGCAATTTTATGAGGATATAACCTTATTATTTTTTACCCCGTCTCTCACTGCCCTTTTATTAGTAGAATTATTTGAGGCTGGCTTTCTCCTTTCAACTGGCATAAATTTTCTTTGACTCAGCTTGGATTTTTTTCCCCTTTTTTTCCTAGGGAGGGTGGGTGGAATTTAGAATTAAAAAGTAGCAATGCAGTGGGAATGCAGACCTGTCTTAAATTTCACAGCAGTTCATGAACTTCAGGAAATCTGAACACACAGCATGCAATTAAGAGCAGGAGGGGATTTTTTTTTTTAATCAATTGTGAAAGAGAAGGTGGTTGGCTGCAGAAGAGCTGTCGCAGGCCCCAGGGCCTGGAGGCTGTTCTGGGGACAGGGAAATGATTGCGTGTTGGTGCACCAGAAGCCTTCGCTAGTCTTTTGATCTTCTGTCACCCCAGCTTGTCCAGGACAAAGCAAGGCAAGTCAGACTTCTGGACAGAGAGCCAAGTTCCCAGGACTCTGAACAGGGCTTAGGGATGGCCACAGGGTCCTAGAGTGTGACCTCCCATTGAGAAAAAAAAAAAGCTTCCCCTGAGCCACGCTTAGTGCTGTGTGACTAAGTCCTGTCACCACTCTGCAAGGACAGTTTTCTGACATGGTGTGGGAGGACAGGAAGCTGACAGCTAAGGAGGAGGAAGAGGCCATCAGGCGAGGCCATAAAGAGACCGGTAGGACATAAGCCAGCCAGCAGGAAAGCCTGCAAGGCAGGAGGCTTATTCTGCAGCTGCTTCTCTATCTGCAGTCTTGGCTCAGAGTTAAAGAGGGAAAACTTGGCTCCTGCTTCTGCTCAGACACTGGAGGATAAGCCTGTGGGGGAGGGGGGGGCATTGCACAGCCCCGCTGTGCTCCAGCCCCGCTTCTCCAGACATCAGTTTCTTCATCTGTAAAATGGCATCATACAAACACCCCAAAGCCTTATTCCAGGGTATCAAATATATCAAATATATATTCCAAGGTATATATGCTAATATATATATATACATACATATGTATATATATATATATATATATATATTAGCACATTAGCACATATATATATTCACTCTCTCAGAGAGAGAGAGAGAGAAGAGAGGAGAGTCCCCAGTATATCCCATAAGTGATATATGTTGAAGATTTCTTTTATCATGGTAAGTGCTATGAACATTTAGATTGCAGGCCTCCGCTTGAGTTCTAGTTTAGTTACTCAACTGGCCTTTAAGTGAGCTGCCTCTGAGGTTCCCAGCCCACTCCTCTGTTAGGCCAGGATAGTAAATCACTGTGTGTTCATTTGTGGTGAAGAGTCATATCATCAGTGTGTCTGACGCCTGGCACAGGGCCTAGTGCCTCACTCCCACCAAGGCCAGGCTCTTCTGATTTCCTCAAGAGCCAACCTGACTCAGCCAGGGGTCATTCCAGTACCTGTGCTTTTCCCATGCTCTTGCACTGAGCCCCAAGTGAGCTAGCAAAGCCCCAGACACAGAGCGGTATGGAGAATCAGGGTGAGCTGGCAGGAACAGACCAGGGGTGTCCAGAGCCAGGAGTTGCAGCTGATGAGAGGGTCAGTGAGCGTCAGAGAGACCATAGCGATCTCCCTGCCATGCTGTAGGAATGTCTCCTTTCCAGGGAGTTCTCAGGGCACTCTACTGGGCAGTTTGCTTTCCAACATCTCTGTTTTGCAGATGTGGAACTGAAAGGTTATGCAATTTTCAGGAGCTCCTGTGAGCTATTAAGAGTGAGCAGCCAGGCAACAGAACCCCAATTTATCCACTATAGTCTTGTTCAGGAGAGCCCCGTGTTGGCCATCCTGGGCAAGATGGGGCAGTGTGCCTCCTGGAAGAGAGGAAGGGTGGCTGCTGGCAGTGTGTGCAGCGGGGATGCCAGATGGCCTGAGAGCTGGGCCCAGGAAGCAGCAAGGTGAGCCTGCATCCTCAGGGACTCACAATTGTTTACTGAGGTACAGCTCACTGGCAAGGACTAGCAGGACTGTGGAGCTGGAAAAGGCAGCTTGGGTGGTGGCTCAGGCCTTCACAGAGCCACCAAGTCTTGAGCCCGCCCCTAAGAGCTACCCTGGGAACACCTCAGAACTTCAGATGGCTCCACAGGACTCTTCCTAATTGTACCCGTGCAGAATAAAAACCAACAGAGGCTTAGAGAGACACAGTGATTCAACCACATTTGCATACCTATTGGCGGAAGGCCTAAGATCTGAGCTACACTCCTAGCTCTTCTCATGGCTCCAGGAATCTTTCTCCACAGCCCTTTTATAGGTCACCTCCCCCTCATGGACATCTAGGACATCTCCCAGAGCAGCAGTTCTCAACCTGTGGGTCACCACCCCGACAAGGGTTGAAAGACCAAAACACAGGGGTCACCTAAAGCCATCGGAAAATACATATTTAAACCCATGCTATGCCATGGTGAAATGTTATTTATTGCAATTAGTAATAAATATTTCTCAACATATAATTAAACATTGTTTTTGTGATTAATCACTATGTTTAAATTACGTTTGATTTGTAGCAATGAGAATACATAATGCGTATCAGGTATTTATATTCTGAATCATAAGTGTAGCAAAATTACAGTCTTGAAGTAGCCACCAAAATTATTTTTTGGTTTGGGGTCATTGCAACATGAGGAACTGTATTGTGGGGTCACGGCATTAGAAAGGTTGAGAACCACTGTCCTAGAGCATATCCCTCAGGAGAAGTTCATTCTGTGCATGCCCTTGGTGAGGCTAGCTGACTAGGGCAAGACAGATTTGGTTTGGGTGACATTTCTCCAAAGAACTTTGGTAAAAGAGTATCCCACAAAGATCTCTTCACAGATTTGAGAGAAAGACAAAAGCTATGAAATGATATGACGGTGGTAGGAATCCGATGTGGGTTTTCATCCGGGCCCCTGGGCTGTGAGGCTCTGAAGCCTTGGGACACTGCTTCTCCTTTGTGAACTGGTTTCTTCATCAGTCAAAGGGAAAAAAACAGAAGCTACTCTTCAGGGCACTTGGAAGGATTTAAAACTGTCTGTACAAAGTGCTCAGTCTTTGTAAGGATTCAAGTAGATACTAATAATGGTAATTATTAGAAGACTGGAAGTTCATGGCTCTTCTCCCAATAAAGTTTGTTGACAGACTCATCATTACTCAGGCTGAGCATGTGTGGCTAGTACCATTGCTTCACAACCAGTAACACTCTGGTTAAGGTAACAGGAACATGTATACTACTGAGGCCCTGGCAGTTGACCAAGGCAAGCAGCAGGCCAGGGAGAAAGCTAGGCAGGCTATGGGTGTGCTGACAGAAGTGTGCACGCCGCCATGAAGATCATGAGCTGCGTCCCCCAGCCACTCCCATCCCTTTTACAGCCGCCTGCAGTCAGCAGGGACCTGGCCCCTGCGCACTGGGCTGTGGACTCCAGCATCCCGACTCTTGCAGCATCTGTTGCTCTTCACAGTGTCATGCCAGATGCGGAGGGAGGAATAGAGTCAGCCATAAAATTCAACGATCATCTTAATGGCTGACATTTATTGAATGCCTGCTGCTGCCCTGCTTTCTGGGAAATGCATCAGCTCAGGCGAATCTCCGACAATCTATGAACCAATTGCCATTGTTGGGTATCTTCTAGGATGGGGCAATGGAGGCACAGAGAAAATTTAATATTCTAGTAAGCAGTAGAGGTAAGAGCTAGCGCCACACCCTCACCCAACCTCTGCATTGTGTCCTGTAACTGGACAGCATGCCCAAAATATTTAATACTAGTAGGAAAGGTGTCGTACAGATAGAGAATACTTGGAAAAACTTTGGGCTTTAGAGTTAAACCTGCTGAGTGATGCTTTGTTCCTTTTTTGGAGGAGAAGTTAAGCAACTTTCAAGAGAAGTTAAGCAACATGTTCAAGGTCACCCGGCCTATATGTAAAAGGAGCTTCATAGGCTTGTGGTTGTCTTGGAGGGAAATCTACAGCATTTGCAAGTATTGCTTGTTGAGTCAAGGTAATAATAAGGAAAAGGCCACACAGTAGGATCCTACGAAGCCAACATCTCATGCTGAAGAGAGAGAGGCTAGAACTCTTAAGAGGTTATTTAGCTGAGATTTTTAAATACTTAATAAAATTTGACTATTTGAGGAGGTTCATGGGGCAATGGCATGATTTTAAACCTGCCCCCACCCCCACCCTTCACTTTGTGACTTTATTTTAGACTCCACTTTCCCAGCTGAGAATGGGGTAGAGACCCCTTTGGGGAGCTGTCCTAGGGCTTGGCTGCTACACAGAGTGCTCAGTGGGGCACCTGGTATGCAGGGTTTTGCTATTATTTTCCAGAAGATTGCACATATTTCCTGAGGGTCAACAAATGGCTCCAGGTGTTGTTTAATCATGGAGCTGCTTCTGCCTTTTCTTCTTCGTGCCCACCTGGGTGAACATGGCAGACAGCTGGGGGTGGGCGTGAGGAAAGCTTCACACCGGGATGGCGTCCCTGCAAGAGCAATAGCAATAGCCAAATTCTCACTTCAGATCCTGTGCCTCTTGCTGGCCTGGCGTGACTGTTTCTCCAGCTGCTGGCCCAGTGGCCAAGGTCCATATAAAGGATGACAGCGCCTGTGCAGTCCCTAGCCCGCTTTCTGGGCTACTCCTAAAGAGCTGCCAGGAGGGAGGAGATAAGGCGAGGCTCCCTGACCCTCGTCTTTGCTTTCTCTATGAGCTGCAGTGTCTCCTAATCACCGCAGCAAGGAAAAGCCCCTGTGTCCCGTGCCACCTCCCTTCAGCAACCTGATCAGTGTCACCTTCTCAGGCTGCACCGGCTCAGAGGGTGGCCAGAACAGCATTCCTCGGGCCTGGTGGGAGGTGTTACCTGTGTTTCTACCCAGTGGGTGGTTCAGTGACACTACCTTGTGAAGTAGGAGCTTGAGGAGACAATAACCAGGAGATTTCTGTGGCTGTCCTACTAATGTGTTTTGAAACTGTCTCATTGTGATTTCTTAGTAAAAGTAAAAATAAAATAAAATAAAATAAAATAAAAATAAAAAAGTAGAAAGTTCTTTTTCAAAAAAAGGACTTGTAGGTTCAAAGAAAGTGTTCATGCAGTGAAACAGTGCCTAAGTGTGGACTCAGCACCTACTATACCCTGGGCTCTTTGTAGGGTTTTAGAATGTAGCATTTATTCAGGAACAGTGAGGCAAACCTATCAGGAGACAGTGGTCATTGAAAACTTTCCCAGGGGAGGAGGCACAGCTCATCATGCAGGACTATGAGGGTAGACATGGATCAGAAGGCAGAAGGAGCCAGGAAACATAGCAGTTCCTGTGTAGAATTGTCACCTTGTACGCTGATATCTGCATCGAAGCAACTACCTTGAGGACAGCAATGTGTAAAGCAAAAGCGGTGCTTGAATGCCTGCCATCTTGGTCTTCTAATTGTGTACCACTTCAAATGTCATATCAATGATTACTATGCTCTCTTTAAAATGATTTTTTAAAAAGGAGAAGAAAAAAGAGAGATAATAACAAGAATTTAAGGTTTCTTGAAAGCAAGCGATAATATTCAGTCACATATCCACTCTTACATAATCTATATCGGCTAATCCGAGCAACAGATTGGACAGTAAAGATAGATAATATATCAACCATTGTTAATCAGCTACTCTTGTTGTGAAAATCTGTAACGTATGTATTGTTGTATGTTCCCCTGGGGGAGAAAAAAAAAGACAAGAAAAACAAGTTCAGTATGCCCTAAAAGACATGTAGCTATTTGACAAAGTAAATGGCTAAAACAAAGTAGAATCTTTCCATGAAAAGTTGCATTTCATTCGTTTCTTTCTCTCTGATTCATCTGAAGAAACAGCTACCTGCCATGGGGCTAGAATGGGCACTTTGAAGGACACATGCTTGGCCTTGATACCGAATTCAGCCTCAGTGCATTGGTTTTAAAGCCATCACCATTGTAGCTGTATGCTAGAATGTGGGTAGCCTTCAGATAAGCAGTTGACCATGAAATAATACTACATAGCTTTACAGCTTTTAACATATGCCCTCTGGTTGTGAGTGTGTATACTAGCATATAGTGTTTTAAAATACATGCATACACACACAGAGAGAAGCCTCTGCGGTGGTTTCTATGGGAAAAACAAGCAAAATGGGGTGAATAGCCCAGCGGGGCTGGGTGGAACCCCTTCAGCAAACTCTGAAGTATAGTGCTGCCCTACCTGGTCCTCCATCCTGGGACTGTTAGGGAAGACAGTAATGGGGCGGGGCTATGGACACTCTGGTTCTAGGTAGAGGGCATGCTCAAAGGCGAGTGGCTCGCTGTCCTCAGGACTGGCTAGCCCTGCCAGGGACAGCTTCCTCTGTGTCAGGAAGGCCTCAAATGTCAAACGACCAAATAAAAATCCTTTCATAACAGCCAGGGTTTGGAAGGTGCCCAGTACCAATCTTTGTCTTCATAGAGTTCTCAATCTAGCAAGGAAGAATACATCAAGTTACAGACCATTTTTAATGAATTAAACTTACTGGTACATGTCATCCCTTCTTCCCTCCATATTTCTAAAAGCTTTGTTTCCATCTTTTCTTTTTTGTCTCTTGAGGCATTTCTGATAAGTAATTGTCATTTGATGGCCTTCATAAAGCCTTTGCCTTTGAGACTGAGGAGAGAGAAGAAATCATCCTTTCTTGTTATCAATATTAGTAAAAACTAAGCCTCTGAGGAGCAAGGGCATGTCAAAAATAAGGAGAAATCACCAACAAAGTCCAAAGACAACCCACTGAGTAGAAAAAAAATTACAGCCAGTTGTCCTACAGATAGATATATATGCATGCATAGATATAGATATAGATAAAGATATATATGATAGTTAAGATACTGTTAGTTTCTCTTAGTTCATTAAAAAGAAAGCTTGGTGCTAATATTGTCTGGACTAGATATCATGCCTGTGTCTTCTACTCTGAATAACTGCTGGGAAGACAGCCATAGGCACAGTATCCACTATTCTAACTGTCCTGTTTTGAAACTCAGTTTTATTGCTTATATATTTTTTTCCTGTATCTCTCTAAAATAAAGTAAAGAAACACCAACAGCCAACAGAAGGGGAGGGGCTAGAAAGGACTACGACAGAGGAGAAAGAGGGGACACTGGTCACATCCCCATCCTGCTAGCTCAGCCGACTATAGGCTACCTGCTCTGCTCTGGGCATGCACATTAGTTGAGAATTTCACTTTTCCTTTGTCCATGGTTTTTCCTCTGGCCACGCTTGGACTGAATGCCTTTCTGGTGTTGGATACAACCTTCTCCTCCGACCCACCTATCTGCCATCCAACTGGAACTAGGAGGACCAAAAAGAGAACCTTTTGGACCAAGAAATTGAAACAGAGGGTGATTCAGGACTGTTGACCTTTGGAAAGAAAGAAGTCAGTCAATACAAGCAATGAGGCGACCCTGAAAAGCATCATTGGAAGGGGAAACTCATTGACAACGCATCTTCCCAAACTGTGGGGACCACAAAATGATAATCTAGCTCAATAAATTACTTGTCGTGTCGTTTTTAAGAAAGATGACTAGTGAAATGTTTTAAAATTCTTGACCTAATTGAAATCAGTGTTTATACAACTTGCCAAAGTTTAAAAAATGTGTGTGACGGGCAGAAAATGTTAGTTTAAGAAGAGGTTCAAGAACAGCAGATGCAAAAACATGGAAAACCATTCATCTAATTTAATTGTCAAGTTGTGCCAAAAATGCTAACATGATATCTTTGAAGAGTAATTGGTACAAAAAATATCCTCAAAGAGAACTGCTTCCACGCGTCTGGCCCTTATCTCACCCTCCTTACATTTTTCCCTTGCATTGGCAGAGTGGTTTGAGCTTGCTGGCTGTCTCTCAAATCAGAGGCCCAGCTTGTTCTGCAGATTTTCAGCCACCAAAGTGTACCATGTTATCCAAACTAATCCAGATTCCTTCTTCCGATTAGGCCCAAGGTATTTATGGAAGGTTTTTTCATCCTCCATTCCCCTAAAATCTAGTCTTTGTATATATGTATTTAATTCCACAGGTTGTGAAGCTTTTGCCTGCCTGACTCCTAGAGAGAGCTGTGTTAGTCGCCTTTTCTGGTTCCTGGACACATTACCAGATTCCCACAACTTAAAGGAGAAAAGGTTTAATGGGGCTGCATACTCAGTCTGTAATCAGCTGACTCCCTGGTAGAAACATCCTGGAGAAAGGACACGGGGGAGCAAAACTGCACAGTCTGAGCCAGTCACAAAGCAGAGGAACCCGGGAGAGGCATGAGTGTCAGCCCCGCCACACCTCCACCTCTTCCACTCGGGAGGCACACCCAGGAGCACACCTTAGCAACCAGTGAGGGGGCTCCTTAACCCAGTGGAGTTAGCGCCTTGGGATTAATGGTGTCCCAAGGGCACCTGATCACTGAGGGAGGATGAATATAAGGATGGAACAACACTTCCTGGAGAGGGGCCCAGGGGCAACATTCCTAGAATTGTCCCAATAAGGGATGAGTGAAATTGATTATAGTTTAATTTGGGAGAAAATTTTCTCCACAAATATTATGCTATTAACTTCCACTTTACATAGTCAAATTATATTTAGTATGAGAAACAACTAAAACAAAACTTAATGACATAATATTTTATCTTCTGTTTGCTTACTTGTCAACATACATGTGAATGTTTTCTTGAAAGAACATATGCTTTATTGTTAAGTAATGTCTAGTAATATTTTAGTAGGCATTATCTGGGCTTATATTAACATGTATAAAGCACTTCAAATAGCAAACAAAAAGCAAACTATTCAATGACATCTCAAATTTAGATTAAATGCAGGCCAATGTTTTTTAAAATGCAGCTAATTTTAATTATAGTATGTTTTTAAATTTATTTTAATCACAAAGCTTTCTTGTACCTAAGGGAAGGCAAAAGACTATATAAAAATAAGTGTAATTATCTTAAAACCTCATAAAAATAATATCTAATCAAATGCCCTAATTTTTTTTTTTTTTTTTTTTTTTTTG
>PVJA010053380.1:0-11956 GCA_004027025.1 Myocastor coypus
GGGGGAAGGAGGGAGGGAGGGAGTGAGAGCGAGCGAGCGAGCGAGAGAGAGAGAGAGAGAGAGAGAGAGAGAGAGAGAGAGCACCAGGGATGTGGTCAGGAAGGGAGATAAAAATAGAACTAAGATTATGTATGTGCACTAACTCCCCATGATGAATAATTATACACTGAAACAAGTATTAATAAAGATTAAAATAAAACTGAGAAATAAAGAAGGTATTAAATGAAACCTATTTGAAATATTCTGATCAAATCTAAGTTTTCTAAAAAGTATACATACAGAAAAATTTTCTGAAAGACCTCAACAGCTTCCCTACTCATCAGCTAGCTGTATTTGTACAGCTGTATCTAAAAGTTACATTAAGATAGTGAGCTGTGCCTTGAAGACCTCAATATCTATAAAGATATGAGACCTTCCACTCCTTGAACTTATTTAATTCTCTGTCCTACTTTAATGCAAGAGATCAGGTACCTCTTCCTCAAACTGTGATGACATTTGACTAAGAATCATTATGCTCTATTTTCCTCTGTTTAAGTTTTAGTCAAAAAAAAAAAAAAAAACGTGGCTGAGAACTGGGGAGTAAGATGTAGTGACTTTTGTAGCTCACTCTGACCATATTATCTTTCAGGTAATATAAAATGAGATGAACAGTTAACCAAAGAATTCAAGATACATATAATAAACATTACAATCTAATGGAAGCTTAATTAAGGAGCTTTCTCCAAAAGAAACAACCTCTCAGTTTACTTGTAATCACTTGTTAGCTTCAGGGAATACTCATATTGCTCCCCTGGTGTACCTGTTTTTATTACACCTCTATCTGAGATCCTGAGACCACTGTTGCAGTTTCTACTTTCCCTTAGTTCTGACAGGAGGGTATTCTTGAATGTAAGCAAGCTGGTTACTAAAACATTTTCACCCTTTCTTCTCTAAGCAATGGCTAACCTTTTGTAAAAGCCTACTGTCTCATTCTGATAAGGGTACATGTGGTTTTGATCATGTTCAATTTTTGTATAAGCTGTAATCAAATATGTGGCATAGTTGCTGAAAATATATTGGTTTGCTTGTCTTTTCCCTCTTTCTCATAAATGCTTTAAGCACAATATTTGTACTATAGATGTGGTTACATTGTTCCTATAAGACAAAGGACCATGTGGAGCTAGTAGCTCAGGAGGATAATACATAATTAACTCTTCACAGAGAAGTATTTAGATGTCTATCTGGGTTATAACAAGAGTTTTTTGCTAGCAAAACCAGAAAAAAACAGTCATTCAGGTGCCTAAACAACAACAACAAAAAAAGATGAAACTTCTGTGGAATCTAAATTAAAAAATATTTTCTAGTGTCAGAAGTATAGATTATTTGTTCAGCTTCCTGGAAATAACAATTACAAAATCATCTATGCAGCCTAGGCTGGTTTCAAAGTTGTAAACTGCCTTCCCTCTTTTTTTTTTTTTTTTTTTTGCGGGGACAGGGTTCAAACTCACGAACTCGCACTTGCCAGGCAGGCACTTGTGCCGTGGAGCTATCTCCCCAGCTCCTGTCTTCCTTCTTAAGTGATTCACTTTCTGCTTTTAAGGTGGAATTTAAAGATATACTAATGCAAGAGTTTGATGATAAAAATATGTGATGTAACAACTATTATTAATTTGTTACTATTATTTTGATAATATGTATCATATGTATTGTTTTATATTAATGTTCCTGTCTTTGTTTTTGCTATTTATTTTTGCTTTTGTTTTCATTTTTTCTACTTTAATGTAAAACAAAATTAAAAAAAGAGTGATGACCTAGAATACTGAGCACTGTATAAATTTTTAAGGAAGGAAATATCACTACATAACCAACAAATAAAGCACTGAGGAGATAATATTTAGACAAGGCTACTCATGGGAAAATACACACATGGTCCTTGATCAATAATGTTTTAACTTATATCCTTTGTATTAAACTAGAGAGTTATGGATAGATAAGCTAATGGTAATAAGAATATTCATGGTACTAAATTAGAGGGTAAGAAAAAATGTTTTTGTAATTTAGAGGAAATACCTATTGACCTTAGACAGTTCACACAAGAAGTCTTATAAAGTAAAAGGAATATTGGCAAATGTTCAGTCAAGCATTGGTCATCACATAAATTGGTTGAAACTTGAGTGAAATTTTAAAAATATGAATAGTAAGGCACAGCCTCAGAGTAACATGTTATTATAAGGTACTACAAAAGTTTTTATTTAATAGTTTCTTTTTTTTGTATTATGGCAGGCTCAGCCTGCCCTGGGGGTGGGGATGGCACAGCATGTGGTGCTGGGGAATGAACTGTGGTCCCTGCAGTTGCCTAAGCTTTCCTAAGGTGCTTTAGGCCGCTGAACCATCTTGCTGGCCCCAAATTTAATTTTTAAATGTGCCTTTAATGCATGTGATTTAAATTTCTGAGAACATCCAATTTTAAGCCTAAAAATCCAATAGACTGCAGAGTCAATATATTACTCAAAAAAGTCAATATAAATTTCTGGTTCTGATAAATACAAATGCTGCTTACAGGATCTACCAAAGAACATTTTAAAATAAACTATTGTTCCCATTACATACTTAGAACAGTAGTTAAGATTATCCTGATATTAAATAGTATAATATTTTCAGTTTGTTTTCAATTTAGTTTCTGATATTATAGGATACAGCAGTTATAGTAAATATTCTATTGCTATCTCTCAATAGCAATAGTAATCGGGAACCAAAATTGGGAAAATTTGCTTCAAAGACAAAAAAATTAAAAATTCAAATATAACTCTGAAATCTCCTTGAGGTCTCAGAGTTACCTCATTAGATAGTTCTCAGTTATACAATTAAACAATTTTCAAGTATTAGTAAGTTATGCAGCACAAGTATAACTTCAAGTTGGTTATGTGGACTACAGGATATATGCCCACTTTTCAGTGTAGTTCATTAAAGGCATTTATGAAACCTTTATTTCCATGTAAATTTCAAATAAAACACACTTTCATAGGTTAAACTAATATAACTTACTTGAAAATGGATCTAAAAATTAAGAAAGTCTTATTAATGTAAATTATATAGTTTCATTAGCAAATGGACTGGAAATGGTCAAAATGAAGTGATTACGATACCTACCTTGAAGTGAAGTCAGAACTGCATGAATTCTCCAAGATGTTTCTTTTGGCAGCATTCAAGACAGGAATTGATGGCATATCTTTCACAGGTTCAACTAGAATAAAAGAAACTCAAAATTATACATTTAGCATATTTCTAACATTTCAGGAATTCTGGATCATAAATATTTAACAATAATTTTCAAAGGGTCAAACTTTTTAAAATGTAAAGTACTCTGACTTTAAAGAATTTACTTCAAAAAGGTTAAGTGAGAGGGAGGAGCCTGCTATAAGTAATACAGATGATTTAAAAAAACAAGTTTGCTCAATTTTGGTTATCTTTGCTTTTTTATGGAACAGCTGGCACTTGGATAAAGACAATTCATTGGAGAATAAACCAGCTGGAGGAGTTCCACATTTTTTATAAATAATTGAGAAACAACTTTTTTTAAAAAATGTATTTAGTGGAGGGTCTACAAGGTCTCATTACACAGATTAGACTTGTAGTGATTCTCTAGTTTTCAACTTCCTAAATGCTAGGATTACAGGCACATGCCACCATGCCCAGTCTACAGCTTACTTTAACTTACTTTTCTGTTTTTTTTTTTTTTTTTTTTTTTTTTTAGTACCAGGGATCAATCCTAGGACTTTGTGTTTGTCAGGCTGGTACTTATGCCAGTTAACTATATCCCCAGCCCCTACAACTTACTTTTTGACATTTAATGCAACTTTTGCTGGCATTTTGAGTAATGGGGCTATATAGCTAAAATAGAAATCAATGTATGTGGAAATATTTTAATTTAAAAAATTTTACAAATATGGGTTATAATTACTAATGTATTTTAATTAGTATATTACATAAATTTACATACTAATTTATGTAATGACTTTAGGGAAGTACCTCAACTTCTGAAAAGATACTCTTTTATTAACTAATGTTCAATATTTAGAATCTGCCTTAACTAGCTTATATATACTAGGACAGACTACTCATTGCAAATTTCAGACTATTGCTAGAGATAACAATGAGTTACCTATAGTGGTTTATGTCTGAATATCCTCCCAAAGACTCATCTGGTCATAGTTTTTTTTTTTTTTTTTTTTTTTTCAGAGGTTGCTGAAGCTACAGTGTGTGACTGATTCTTAGTGCAATGCTGGGTAAGGATGGGTGACTGCTGGATCAGTTCACTGACTGGATTGTTACTACCCTATCCTGGTAGATTTGATACAATATAAGGGACAGACAGAGGTTTGTCTTGTCCTCTTTTCTACGTGCTTTTACTGTTTTCTGTCAGCATGAACTGTTGCCCCTCTTTCATGTGCTATTCTACCTTGGAATTAACTCATTATGGACTGAAACCTTTACAGATTGTGAGCCTCTCCCCCTGCAACATGTGAGTGCTGGGTATTTTGTCTCAGCAATGAGGAAAACTAAGATACTGCCTGAGGTAAGCTTACTATATCCTGTAGCATGATATGCTTCCTCCATGGCTAATCCTTTTTTCTTCCTTCTCTACCCCTTTCTGGTCTACTTTTCTGAGAGAAGGGAGATAACTATAGTTATTAGAAAAATAAAATTGGAAGTCAAGGAATACTGCTAATTGTGATGCATACTAATCATGCTTTGTGCTAGATGGGATAGCCACTGGCCATACAGTTTAGAAGAAAAGTTTATCAGTATGCTAACCTTTATAATTTAAGATAATTTTCTCCCCTATAGAAATGAGCATCTGATTTTAAATGGAAATCAATAGAAAATTTTATGCAAAACTCCGATTTAGAGAATTAAAGAGGAATTTTTGTTCCTCATTGCTAGGAATTCTTACATTAAATTCTTTAGTCTTTATTAGTTTTATTATGTACATCAGGATATAATGATCACAAACTTTACTAGGTTTAAAAATTTAGACATCTTTTAATGGCTTAATTGCAAACTGAAATTGTATGTTAAAGCCAAATAATGATGTCAATAGATCCTAAGTAATAAAATAAGAACAAAGATTTTTTTTTCGGGGTGGGGGGAACATATCAGGGTTTGAACTCATGACCTTTCACTTGCCAGGCAAGCACTTGTACCATGGAGCTATCTCCCTAGCCCCAAGAACAAAGGATTTTAATATGAAGAAAAGCTGGATATGCTTGCATGTCAAGTGTAGGGGCCTGAGTTCAATACCTGGTTCCATTAAAACAAAAAAAAAAAAAAAAAAAAAAAAAGCTGGATAAGTATAAATAATGCAAAGAAGTAGATGGCATACAGGTAAAGCTAAAAGTTCCAAATCATAAGGTTTCAATTCTGAGCCATTCTCTCCATTTTCTTTTCTATTTTCCTAACAACCCTTTGACTCATAGTGATCCTCCTGCTTTCAGCCTCCTCAGCACTGAGATTACATGTGTGTGCCACCACACCCAGTCTTGGTGGCCAGCTCTGTGCCTGGGAGCGGGGCCAGTGTGGCATGTGGTGTCGGAGTCCCCATGCTTGCAAAGCAGGTGCTTAGTCCAGTGACCTATCTGAGCAGCCCTCTCCTAACCATCTTAATCATCAGTGTTTCACAGAGGATTTAGTGGCTTTAAGATATTAAAATATCAAAGATAACAGCTGACATCTAAAACAATAACAGGCTTCCCTCAAATAGAGTAAGTAGGAGTGGTTACATAAGTTTTCCATTATTTTCACATTAAAAATTTGTGCAGAAATGGTTACCTACCTCCTTGTGGACAAACAACACGAGGCTGTACAAATGATGGCTTCACAACTTCAAACCACCAGAAGAGTTCTGCCATGAACACCAAATAATTACTCTATATAAAAAGTTTAAAAAAATCGAGACCCTAAATTAGATTAAGTTTGATTACAGATTAATGATACAAAATTTATACTCTTTTATCTATGAAAATATAGATATTAAACTCTATTCATCCATTAGTGGAGACTATACAGTATATGCTATAAAGTCTGGGATAAAATAGTACCTATTACAGATAGAAAATATATTCAAAATCTCTTTGCTGACTTGACCTACAGTTATAGAATGGTTATCCAATTTATCAGGCATAAATGTTTAACTATGTAGAATTTTGAAATAATGTATAAGGCATTTTTTTCCTAAAGAAATTAAATGCCCATTCAATCCTTTGATATTCTTAAGAGTACCATTTTTACTTTTTTTTAAATCAAGCTTTACTCAGATCCCTAGAAATTCCTCTGAAAAGTTATTAGGTGTACAGTTTAAAATACATATGCTAAACAATGCTGAACTCAAGAGTAATCCAGGTGCTAAATAACTCCAAAACTTTCACTGCTATAGTAAAGCCGCAATAGTTTTAAACTGCATAAAAATATTTATTTAATTCAGTAAATCAACCAGATTTCAAAAGATTACTGGTATGAGCATGTCAACAGCCTTTATTAATTATATTTGAAAATAGAAACTTTTTTAAACAAGTAACTTAAAATTAAAAAGGGTCCTCAAAATTACATTTCTACCATGAGCTTATACTTTAATATGCATAAATCATGGAAGTATTTTCATGACAGTTCTGGTTCATATTTGGACATGACAGCCTTTCTTGAGCATTTATTAAGAACAAATTGTTTTCCCTCTACTTACTATTCCTGAGCTAAAAGGAAAAGTTAGTACAGCTTATAAGAGGCAACTTCAATTGGTACTTTTTGTTCTTTCCAGCTTTATCTAATATCATATTCTCCAAGATTTCTCATTTTACCCATCAGTGTACAAATGAGGTCTAGAAAGAAAAAGTCTATGCTCATTATTTTGAACTACTTAAAGCAGCGTCTAGAAATAATATATATATATAACTCAATAAATATTTGTCAAGCAAGTATATAAATGAGTGATTGTATGCATAGTGAAAAAGGAGTCAACAAAATAACCAAACACTGATTGATTGTCAGTGTAGTAAAGTTTCTGTGATTTGTATATTTTTTATACTTATGTTTATAGTATAATTTCTAAAGCCAAAGTAAAAAATGAGCTTTGTAAACACTGGTACTGGGTTCTATCCTACCAGTAGTTAACAGAAAGCTGACTTCATCTTTTGGGAAAATATTTCTTAAGTGCTCAACAGTTATCTGTTGACACAGATAATAATTTAAAGACTTTCATACAGAGCTGTTTTAATAATAAATTGTATTGTTTGTGCAATATAGTAAATAATTTTCTTAGTAATTAAAACTTATGAGGTTATTTTGTTCTAAATTTATGACTGAAAGGCAATTAGTTTGTAATAGTACATTAATTTCATATAAAAGCTGCTTGCTTGCTTCTTTCTTTCTTTCTTTCTTTCTTTCTGTTTTGTCTTTTTGAGACAGGATCTCTCTGTGCAGTTTTAGGCTGGCCTTAATCTCACTTTTGTGGCCCAGGCTGGTTTCAAATTTACACTGATCCTCCTGCCTCAGCCTCTCAAGTGCTGGGATTACAAGGGTGCGCCACCATGCCTGGCTTACTTCTTTCTTCTTTTTTTTTATTTTATGTTTTTTTCTTGTTTCAGAACTTTTGTTTATTTATTTATTTATTGGCTGGCTCAGCCTGCCCTGAGGGCAAGGTTGGCGCAGCATGTGGTGCCGGGGATCGAACCATGGTTCCGGCAGCCGCCTAAGCTTTCCTAAGCAGATGCTTTAGACCACTGAACCATTCTGCCGGGCCCTGCCTCATTCTTTTAAAGTTGGATATAGCTACATATTAAAACAAGGTAAACAACAAAGAATATAGATACACAGAATATGAAATAGCATAAATATGTTATACCTTCCTTCTTTGTATCTTACTATCATAGAAGAAATCACTATTGTTTTTGTGTATATCCTTCTATACAGCATTTTTTGTGCATCTATACAGAGCTATCCCTCAGTTTGAGGAACAACATGGACAGCAAAGTCTATAATGCTTGAGGGGTTTTTTGTTAAGTTAAAATGGCATAGAATTTAAATACAACCCATGCACATCCTCTCACAGAGTATCTTCAATCATCTCTATGTTTCTTATAATATCTAATACAGTATAAATGCTATGTAAATGGTTATGCTATGTAAACTGAAATTTTTAGGACTGAACAAAAAAAAACAAAGATAACATCCACACATGTTTAGTATCAACACAGGATATTTCTCCCCTTCTCTTTGGTTGGCTAAATTGGAACTCTCAGATACACAGAGTAGACTAGATGTATACATGTTTGTACATACACAGGAAAATTAGTTTGGGGCAGGGAACACTGGTCAGTGGATCATGGTTTAGCTGCAAGCAGCACAACAAAGAAAATAAAAGATGTAAAGTATATAAATTACACCATACGGTTCACTATATTTGTTAACTGCTTTCTTTATTAATGATGTCTTAAAAAGTTTCCTGTATTGGTAAAGTTCCTTTCTTTTGAACATAGCAACTGGATTACAAAATATTCAATTATGCCTCTGTTATGATTGATCACCTCCACTATGAAAACTCCTTATATGTGATTTCTGAACTGGTTTTGTTTTTGGAGGTCCTCAGGATCAAACTCAGAGACTCACATTTTTTTTTGCATTTTACATTTGGTTAAATTGCTCTCTATAGTCAGTGATCAGGGTACTTTATACTTCTCCTAAGAGGAAAAGACAGTACTGATAACATCTGTTATTAAATTAAAAACAAAGTGTCCAGCATCGTGGACCAGGTAACTTGTGAAAGGCTTGAGTTTTAAAGATATTTAAGTAAATTCAAATCTATGACTCTATAATTTAGCAAGTATTTTTTCTCTCCTTTGACAAAATAGAAGTTAAATTTTTTTAACAGGCAAGTGACAGAAAGCCCCTTAACAAGATATATATGGAAATAATGATCCCTAATTTTGATTAGTTAAGGCAAGATACAGATCTTCAGAATTAATCAAAAGTTTTTCTTTTGATGTATCACTGAGTAGGGAGTAGGTCCTACTTTGAGTTAACAGGAGCATGCCTATTTTCAGTTGCTTTTCCTATTGGCTCTATCTTCTATAGTCAACCCAGAGATTGGCCAAGAAAGAAGAGGGAAGACCCTAGAGAGTAATGCACACACACTACTGTCCTTGTGAGTGGCAGTTTCTATTAAGGCTGGGATTAGAACTATGATTAGGATTGATATAAAATTGTTTCTCTCAGACAAACTTTTAAACCTATTATAAAACCAATTATTCTTAAACCCTTGATACATCCATGGCAAATTTTAGGTAAGAGTGTAAGGGATATCAAGGAATTTTGTGCTGTGGGCCACTGGGAATGACAAGGTATTTTTTCACTGAATGACTTTCTAAGCTGCCTTTTAGCTTGCAGCTCAGAAGCAGATGTGGGACCATGCTCCAGACTTGTATCTGTCTCTGTCACCAGAAAGTATGTTTCAAAGCATGGGAATCTTGTTTTGTTTATTGATTTATCCCAAGCACGAAGAAGACTATTAGGTGCTTAATAAATATTCCCTAAAAGGACAGCTGTTGGTAGTAGCTAAACACCACTAGACAGTACATGATACTCTGAAGCAAGGCATAAATACAATAGTTAATAAAACATAATTCTTTTCTAGAAGATTCATTTCCAGATCATTTTTATATTATATATTAATATAATTCTAAATATATCATTTTATATATTTGGAAAACTACATTTTGCCTCATGTTCTATTTTAGCATGATTAGAACAGCAGATTAGGGTTGTTTTGCCTTATTGTACTAGGAATTGTACTCAGAAGTATCTACCATTGAACTATTCCTTAGCCCATTTTACTTCTTTCTGAGACAGAAAGTTGCGCAGGCAGGACTTGAATTTGGCAATCTTCTTGCCTTGGTCTGTTAGTGGATTATAGGTAACTACATAGCATTGCACCCAGCTAACAATCAGTTCTGGACATATATTTAAGTTTGGCTTTGCTTTGTAAAATGAACTGTTCCTAATAATGTACTGAAAACATAAATAGAAAATGCAAGTTATTTTTGAAACATTATTTTTCAAAATTTCTATTGACTGATATATGTAGTGTGTAAGCATAATATAACCAGACTATTACTTTTGCTGTTGTTTTCAAAACAACCTTTAACAAAGCAAAGGAAAAAGAGAATCATATAATTCACCTTTACAGATGAAGCAGCATAGAGCATATCTTCCAGAGTGAAATGACAGCACTGGTTCAAGTATTCTTGGCAAAATTCTTGAATCAACTGTAGATTATACAGGCTATCAGCCAAAGACATAGTTTCTTTCAAACAAATATCTTCAAATAGAAAAAGAGCAAAGCAATGATTTGGGATTAACCTGAGAAAAATTTTATGTGTACTTCATAACTAGAGATAATACAAATACACGACTTTGTGGAATTTGTTTAATATACACTTACAAACGTAGTAATTATTATTTAAGTTTTTAACTGTCTTTCTCAAGATTATACATGTATTTTTAAAGCCTTCATTATTTAATATCGTTTAAAACATTTTTTATCATCTAAAGTTAAGAAATATTTCAGGGCCAGTGATACAGCTCAGTGGGCTATGCACTTGCTTAGGTAAGTGCAGGGGCCAGGGTTTGACCCTTGGCACCACATGCCATGCTGGCCCCACCCACAGGCATACTGAGCAGGAGATACAGTCTGGGCATGATGGTGCATGCCTGTAATCTCAGCACTAGGGAGGCAGAAATCAGGAGGATCACTACTCTGAGACCCTATACCAAAAAACAAAACAAAACAAAGCAAACACAATCTGCAGACCACAGGAAAAAAAAACATAAAAAAGGCATACTCCTGCCATGCTGGACCCCACCCTGGGGTGTGCTGCGTTGGCAACTGAAACTGAATGTGGTGGTACATGCCTATAATCCCCAATACTGAGAGGCTGAACACAGGTGGATCACTATGAGCCCAATCTACCCAGTGAGACCCCATAGACCTTGTAGTAAAACACACACACACACACACACACACACACACACACACACACACACACACACAGAGAAATACTTCATCAGAACACTTACCCTCTAATCTGACAACACTAGGACAGTAAAAATGAATAAGGGCAGCTAACGCACAGCCATCTGTACCGTCCTTCAACAAGTTTTCTACCAATGGAATGCAAGGCAGCTGCTTAAGCAATGTTTGCTCCTTCCTATAACGAGCCTATAATGAGAGAGAGAGAAACAGAGATAAGTCCTAAGAAACATACAGGGGAGAAATAATCACAACTGTGGATTCTAGTGTCAGTTAATAAACTATAAAGAGAAGTGAGAACTATTCACCAATATCCTTTTTAAAAACATGCTAGATATTGCCAATATACTATTTTTAAAGGAAATCTGGAGATAAACATTAATTTGAGGAACTGAAATCACCCACCAACATATTCTAGACCATCATTTGAATGTTCAGACAAAGCAAATAAAGTGTTAACAACTCTGAAACTGAAAAAACAAGCAACAACAAAAAACCTCCACAATCTTAGTTTCATTAATCAATCACTGCTGGTTATATAGATTCTTGCTTTCCTTCAGAAAAACAGAAGAAATCTTTGCTTTCTTTTTTTTTTTTTTTTTTTTTGTCTTTTTGAGACAGGGTCTCGTTATGCAGTTCAGGCTGACCTTGAGCTCACTTTTGTAGCCCAGGTTGGTCTCGAACTTGCACCGATCCACCTGCCTCAGCCTCCCAAGTGCTGGGATTACAGGCGTGCGCCACCACACCCGGCTTGCTTTCTAAAAATATTTGGTATAGCTGGATACAGGTTTGTAAGACAGAACCCTAAAAAGGAGATAAGATATACAGAAACAGTATTTCTTCTTCTTCTTCTTCTTCTTCTTCTTCTTCTTCTTCTTCTTCTTCTTCTTCTTCTTCTTC
>PVJA010053381.1:0-11992 GCA_004027025.1 Myocastor coypus
CCTCTCCTCTCCTCTTCTCTTCTCTTCTCTTCTCTTTTTTCTTTGCCTCAGCAGATTTTCAGTGCTCCTGGAAACCCCAACTCCCAAGTCTTCTGTACTTCAGTTTCACTCTCAGCACTTTCCTTATCGCCCTTTCACGGAACATTCCCTGGCCTCGCAGCTCTTCCTTTGAGATCTGAGTGGAGGTTGCCATGAGCCTGTGACACTTACATTCTATATGCCTGAGGAGCCAGCATTACAAGGATGATGCCAAGGTTGGCCAATGGTTTGAGCAAGAGGAGCTCTCCCTTGAAAAATGTGCAGCAACTCTGGCATCTCTGACAGGACATTTCAGGAAAACACTTTTCCAGTAGGTCGCTGAATGGACAGGTGCCCTAGAGCTCTCTTCACAAGGCAAAGGAATTTCCCTTTTACACGCTTGAGACAGTGATGGTTGTATCAGCCCAATTCCTGATACTCTCAAGGGATCTTTTCTATTGCCTTGGTGCAAAATGTTTGGCTTCTATTTAATGGCCCTGATGTTGGTAGCAACCACAGACATCTTGAATTCAACTTTATTATAAACTTTTTTTTTTTCTGGCCAAATAAATATTTTCAGTTCAATTAGCTCTGATTTTTGCTTCTGAATTTCACTGCATGCATATCTGGGTGAAAACACCCTCACTATGCATCTCAATGACCCAACATTAGGCCATCTTTAAATTTTGTTTACCAGATTAATTATTCTACCATGGAAAATTTAATCTTATACAAAAGGTTGAAAAACATGAAGCTTTTCTTTCCTAAATAAATAGCATACATGGACTATCATCCATTATCTAAAGCAGTCCTGATATCCTTGAAACTTCATGAGCTGACTCATAATTTCCATTCCTATAAATGTACTGACCTCTGCTCCAAGCAGATTTGCTCATTTACCTCTGGTTAGAGCACTGTAAATTTCTCTCCAAAATTTTCTCAACTACTGTGAATCAGTTCCAAAGAGTTCTGAATCACACAGACCAATCTATTGAGGAGTCTAACACTCCTGTGATCCAATCATGCTCCCAAAGGCCCACCTAGAATGAATGAGATTTTGAGAGAATATTTTGTAAATATACAGAAATAGGGAGCTACAAAAGGATTATTGAAAGCAGATGAATCAGATAAATTATTTCTAGGAGGACACATACACATAGCATAACATTTGTCCACTTTTAGGAGATTCTGAAAGCTTTGGTTCATCAATGGTAATTATAACAAAATCAAAATCAAAACCCACCAAATTAATTTGACCACAATATTCATTATATTACACAGTAAGAAGAGAGAAACAAAGAGAAGAAAGAATGAAAGAAAGGAAAAAAGAAAGGAAGAAAGAAAGAAAGAAAGAAAGAAAGAAAGAAAGAAGAAAATGAACACAAAGAATATTGTTTTCTCCAGGAATAAATGCATTTATGTAAACCTCTAAATTATGAAATAATATTCAGGTAGTGCTGATGTAAGACAAAGAAACTCCCAACCTGAAAGATATGTGGGGCAAATTTGTGCTCTCTTAAAAACAAAGAATAAATTGTATGAACAACAGAGGTTAAGAGCGGAATATATTTATTGGGTAAAGATAGCTTCTGTCCAAGAGAAGGAGAGAAGGGGACCTGAGTGAGTTGCCATGGATCCTATCTTTTCTAGGAATATTTATAGAGCAAATCTATGAGGTGAGGCAGGTCCAGTATGGGAAACATAGAAGCTTGTTAGGTGGGCCTAACGTGGAACAAAACTATGGTTAAACAAAGATCACAAATATAACTGCTTAGGTAAAATTGATTAAATTGAGAGAAAATGGGAAAATGAGTCACATAACAGATTGACATAAATACAGAAGAGGGACTCTTCCTGTAGGTGGCTGGGCTATTGAACCTTCCTGTGTTTTTCAAAGTGATGTATATTTAGAATATCAACTGCTGATGTCTATCACAGGGGATGTGTGCAGCACCATTTCTTTATTCTTTCGTTTTGACGTCTGGCCCACAGCAGGGATGTCTGTTTCTCCCATATGTTAAAAAGTATGTTGTCTCTTTCATACTGTCTCCTTAAGGACTTGGTCCCGTCCAACTGCTTTTATTTCTATGTAATTCAGCTGCCAAAAATAACGATTTTCACCAAAGATCATTACTTTTAGTTCTTTTAAATTAATTTTAATGAGAGTGAAATAACAATGAGATAGTCTCAAAACAGATAAGTAGGACAGTTATAATAATTGATACATTGCATATTATTGTCTTCATAGTAATTGTTCAGATGCAGACATGATATCTTTTCTAAACACTATTGGTACAAATCTTTCCTCTCATTGAATAAAGAAAAAGTAGCTGTATATATAGTACAGTAGCCTATAATAGTATTGAAATTTTTATAGTTGGTTATCCAAGTGGCAAAATTAATAACTTATCATATTTTACATTTACTTCCTGCCTGGAAAAAAAAAGCAAGGCAAATTCCGTTTTGAGGTCAGTGTTGTCTGGTTTCCATGCCCAGAATTCATGAGGACAATTGTTTGCAAATTATTTCTTTGGACTAAATGTGGACCACAAAGTGATGGATGTTTGGATATGCAAAGACACTAGGAGGTTCATGTGATTAGAGCAATGAAAATAAAGAGATTCAGCAGAAAACCTCTGGAAAGCTTGTGTGAACACATATAGCACGTACACACACACACACACACACACACACACACACATGCACACACACAATTGAGGGCATTGTGAAAATCTCATAAACTCATGAAGAAGCCTGTTCACAACAGGTCTAATCCAGCTAAACCTATTACTACCATAACTTTTTTTTTTATTTATGTATTTGGTACAGGGTCATACTACACAGCTTGACTCATAGTGATCCTCCTCTTTTCAGCCTCCCCAGCTCTGGGATTACCACCATGTCCAGACTCTGTCACCTCCTCAGCATGCCCTGGGGATGAGGTTATCACAGCATATGGGGCTGAGGATCAAACTCTGGTCTCTGTGCTTGTCAAAGCGGGCACTTAGTCAAGTGAGCTATCTTGTCAGCCTACTGTACCATTTAATTCCACTACAAATTTCTTCCATGGGTGCTGAGAAGAATGAGTATCTGTAAGCTGATAGGGATACTGAGGTTGAGGAAATGCAAGCCAATAAAGTTAATACAACTCAAATTGTGTTTTTTACTTAAATGCCTGCATGTTAGCTACTTGCAAGCAAAAGAATTAGGGTTTTACCATGTTTGGATCTAGAATATGAATGATTGCTGTATTCAATAAACTTTAAAAGTCAATGGGAGTTGAACACATAGATATGCTTTAGACATATCAGAGACTCACTTTAGTACACAATGTATGCAATGACTATTATCGTTTTCTAAAATCCTCTGAGTTACTAGCTTCATGGAAACTTGCCCAAATTTTGTTTTAGATGTTATCTAGTCCCACCAAGTGAGCTACTGAGTCCTTCTGTGAAAGCTGCAAAGTAAAGTTAGTTAAAACTTATCTATCATTTTTTAATCCATAAATTTGTATTAATTAACCTAAGCAACACTAGAATTATTAAATTCATAATGGTAGTTCCAGTTGAATGAAGAATCCCCAAGTGAGCTCTGAAATAGCTGATAGGAATTATTTAATGCTAAGCATAATTAAGTAAGCTGTTCAGTATATTTCTTCATGCTAAAAATAGGTAATGTATTTAAAGTATACAAAAGCTCCAATGATCAGAATATATATATACATTTATAAATTCTAGAGTTACATATATATATATATATATATATATATATATATCCTGAATATATAGCCTTGATGATTGCCAAGACTTTTTCACATCTTCTTTTTGACCTTGCTAGTAATCTAATATATATATAATGTAATGGATTTTTAATTAAAATCTTCTAGAGCTGTTTAGATCCAGTCTACACATGCAGTGTTCTGTCCCTGTATCTTATTTTTCTGTCAATCTTATCCATAAGCTTACACTGAGTGAAACTGATAAATTTTTACTTTCCTTCATGTTTATAAACTAATGTAACTACCACAGGCAATACCATCTTTCTAGTCCCTCCTTTTATGACTCATATTTCCAACTACCCATGTGCATATCTATTTGCAAATAAAATGTACATGAGTATATTGGTTTACATTGCTTTTCTGGTATCTCTTCAGACTTATGAAAACGTGTTTACAAGCTAAATATGAAAGCAAACACTATTTTCAGGACTCAAATCTCAAGTAACTTCTAGGACAACACCTTACTCACAACGGACCAAAGTCAGTGTGTGCAAACCGGTAATGTATTTGCTCCTCAGTGGGATAATGTCTGTTAGATGCTCAAGAGTTGCAAGCACTTACAAATCTCTTAACAGTTTTAATTAGGAAATGTCCCATGACTGACAAATGTACTCATTATTCCCTTTAAAGGTTGTTTAGGGTCTACATTTATCAGTGTTTTGAGGCTTTTCTTTGGGAAGCATCAGAGTGGGGAGTAGAAAAATAAGATAAATGCTCACCTGCAATTCAAAGAGTATAAAGATTCATTCTTAACTTTAAACTGTTTTATAAGATCTTATCACTATGTAAACCACATAGAAATTTCATAACATAATTGACTAGGATTAACTCATTTGTTTTACTACTGTGAAACTCAGTTTTTATAAGGCATGAAGAATTCTTAGTAGCCGGGCGTGGTGGCGCACGCCTGTAATCCCAGCACTTGGGAGGCTGAGGCAGGAGGATCGGTGTGAGTTCGAGACCAGCCTGGGCTACAAAAGTGAGCTCAAGGCCAGCCACAACTGCATAGCGAGACCCTGTCTCAAAAATACAAAAAAAAAAAAAAAAAAGAATTCTTACTGAAATGGTAGTTTATTGAAATCTAAGGATCAGAGGTTATTTCTGGGTGTAAAGTTATTGTTTGACTTTGAGTTCAGAATTATTTACTGCTCTGCAATCTGAGTAATGGAGTGATAAATCATTAAATAATAATTGATGGACTCAGTGTAGTATCATGCTTTCTAATACAAAACTGGAAAAACTGTGTGATTGTAAGATCTATGGGGCAGGCTGAAGGCATCTGGAGTGGGACTGAGCTGAAAAGGTTTGAACCTTCAGGGGCTAGATAATTACCCGCATAATACCACCTTTAAAACATGTCCACATACTATTTTTAAATGTGTTATTTGAAGAAAATGAATAGAAAGGAGTAAATGCTCACTTTTTATGACCACATTTTTATTGGGTACTAGGAATCAAACCCAGGACCTCATGCTACTTGTTTACTTAATGGCTCCTAAAAATATCCAAGGAAAAGGGAGTGTTTGAGATATGGATGCATGTATTCCACGTAGCATTGTAGCATGCCATCTCAAGCAGAACTCACGATAAGAACTGTGTGACTTTGTATAACACAGTGGTTAAGGGTACAGACTCTTATTCATCTCCTACTTTATGAAAATCCAAGAAATTGTCACAAACTTGGTGCCTTAAAACAACATGCACTGTTTTTCAGTATAAGCGGGCTTTGTCTCGTGTGCTGAAGTGAAGATAGTGGAGAGCTGGCTCTGTCCAGGGTCTCCTGGGAAAACTTCCTCTTCCTGACTGTTGTAAAAGTTTGGAAGCTGCCTAGATTGTCTGATTCTCAATTCTTTCATTGCATCTCTTCAGTGTTTAGCATCCATGCTCACCACTTCTGCTTTTGTATTATTCTTGCCTCGCTCCTACACATTTCCTCTGTTTACAGCCCACCTGGATGATCCAAGACAGGCTCTTGATCTTGTAGTATAATCATGATTGCAAATCCCCTTTGCTATACATGTAAAGTAAGAGCGCACATTCTAAGCATAAAGATTTGGATACCTCTTGGGGTCCATTTTCATAGCTTTGCATCATAGCATAGTTTATAGGCAATTTCTGATCTTTTGTTCATATTTCTGGGTATTTCCTAAAGCAGAGACACTATGCACGTATGCTCTGTGCTCCATTTTCAAAGGTGGTAAGAAGGAAAATATCCAAGCATTATAAAGATTAGATCTGTCTTGGAAAAAAAGGGCAGATTTGTGATAGTCTTAGGAGCTAGGTAGCTAAGTCTCTCTGGAGCAATGAATAAGCCAGATTACAGTCTAAAAGTGGGGATTGCTTAAAATTCACATTTCTCTCATCACTACATGTGCAGATGACACCTTTGTGTTGTTTAGTGAGAAGGTGGGTGTAAGATTCCACAGCAAAATGATTGCTGTGTAGCTACCACTGTTGATCTTAGTAATACACGTCTTTTGTCTCAGAAATGTGGTGTCTCCTACTGGGATCCACAGCAAAGTAGTGGTGAAACTTTTCAGCTTGCAAGCATAGTAAAATTCCCCAAGTTTTCAACTCCTAACAAGCTGCAGCACTTGCTAGGTATGTGACTTTGACAAAGTATTTCATCTTCTTGAGACTCCATTTTCAATCTATGCAATGGAGTAAATAATAATTCTTGCCTCAGAGAGTTGTTTAGTGGGTTAAATGGGGCATTATACAGAAGGGGAACAATGACAATAAAATATAAGTAGACAAGCCATGCGTGGTGGTTCACGCCTGTAATCCCAGCACTCGGGAGGCTGAGGCAGGAGGACTGGTGCAAGTTCAAGACCAGCCTGAGCTACAAAAGTGAGCTCAAGGCCAGCCTCAGCTGCATAGCGAGACCCTGTCTCAAAAACACACACACACACACACAATAAAAAAGTAGACAGGAAAGATTAGTTACTTTCAGTATAATTGGTCTTAGCCTCACAAAATAAGGTGATGTAATCTAAAATCAAGAGAACATACAGAGGCCGAAGTATTTTGCAAAACTTATTATGCTGTTATCATTATTTTGTACCCTTTAAATATAAAAACAATAAAAAATAGATGTTTGCATTTTTGAGCACATACTTTATTTGAAATTATAAAGGTCATATTTGGGAAGAAATAGAATTGTATACACCATGATCTTTGTTTATAATGTAACACCATTTGAGGTAAAAGAAGCTAACCTTTGTTCACTAATACTCCAAGAAAGGGTTGTAAAATTTTTAACCTTCTCCACACATGTTACTTTTATATATCTATTGTGCAAAATCCTTAGTAAAAAAAGCTACACTTTTTATGCAAAATAATGACCTCAACCCACCCAGTTTAATTGTTGAATTTTTTTAAAACTATAGTTTTTATTTTCCTGTGGTTGCTAATATTAAGGGAAATGCTTTGTCTTCTAAAAATTACTTTTAAATATACAATGATATATGCATTCAAGTGTGATTACTTTATTTAGCTTAAAATAAATAGTGGTACAATGAAATGCATGAAACACTAAGTTGAATGGTACACTACCATTTTATGAGCTATCTTTGCTTTTTTCTGAAAAATTTAATTCTTTCTGAGATGAAAATGAATCTAGGATAAAAAAGTTCAAAGATAGGAAAGCAAATTCTATCTTATAAAGAGAATAGTTTTATTCTCTTAGGAAGGTAACAATTGATCTGGCATAAATGGTTAATTTAAATTATCTGATTGTTGAATAATTTTTCCTCCTATTGAATGTATTTGGTATAGGGTCTCCTACATAGCTCAAGACCTATAGTGATCCTCCTGTCTCAACCTCCCCAGCATTGAGATTATGGGCATATGCCACCACCCTGGGTTTTTATGGTCAACCTGGCATGTCTGGTGTAGGGCTGGCATGGCATGTGGTATAGGGGATGGCACCCAGGCTCTTGTACTTGGCATGTAGGCGCTTAAACTGCAAAGCTCTTGCCCAAACCCTGCATGGAGGTATTTGAATATTAAATGCATTTCACTTATAAAGATTTTGAAAATGTGAACATAATTCTCACACAGCCTGTGACAGACTCTAGAGCTGATATTAGAGTTGAGCTCTGTGGCTATTATGGGATGTAAAGAACCAAAGCTGTCAGTCATCAGAAACTGTTGACAAAGACAGGATCATGAACTGGGATATTCAGTCACTGCATAGGGACTAACAGTTATTTTTTTTTTTTTGAAACCAATGTTTATCTGTAAGATTTTCCTTTTTCTTCAGAGTATCCAGATTGTAATTACAACACCCCAAATGTAAAAGCAAGTGTACCACCTTTTTAAAACTGTCTTGTTCCTATCACATTACAGAGAGCTCTATGCAATTGAAGGCAAAACTTTAACTTGCAGTAGACAGGCCTTGAGAACATTATATCATGATGGCTTTCTGGAGCTTTAAGCAGTTAGGTATAAAAAAAAGCCAAAAGCTAGGATATTTTTCATTTTAGCAGTTCATTTGCCATTCATGAAGAATGTATTTATTATTAAGAATTTGATTTAAACTACGGTTGAGCTGAATAATCTTCTGACCCCCTCATTCCCTTTCAAGCACTCCTTGGGGAGATTACCATTCATCACTATTCATGGTACAAGTAATTTTAATCTCTTCCTGCCTTGGTATTCCTTCTGACTTATTCTGAACCTATCTATTAGACTGATCCTCCTAAAATAGCACTTAACTCACATTTTTTGGGACCAAAGCATTCTGTGCTGTACTCTCTCAGAATCTGATCCAACACCCCTCACTTCATGGTCAAGGTCTTTCTTTCACCTTACCACATCTCCCCTTTATAACTTCTCATCACAGTTACCGACTAATGAAACTCATAATAGCAATCCATTTAGGCTTACCCACGTTCTCTCTTTGAAGGCTTTATTTCATACAGTTTCTGGTTGCAGAAATGTTCTCTCCTCCTTCAAGCCCAAACCTAGTTCTGCCCAAGGAGGTTTGCAAGCCTACTCATGTAAAACTGTATCTTTCTGCCAGTGGAGTCCCTTTGTATGGGCAGTCTCCATTAATCACATGGCATACACATGTTTTAGAATCACTTTGATCTCATTAATTTAATATGGAAATGCCATTATATTTTTCATCACCTTATATTACCTCCCAAGACAGATGACTTCTGAGCAGGCCATAACTATTTTCTAAAATTCCTTTGTTCTTTTGTGATAGCTAATAAAGTTTCCATCATATAATAAGCAATGAACTAATGAATTTATAAAACATTCAAGAAGTAATTAGATCTTACATATGAAAAAGGTGAGTTTAGAATTGTTTCCTAATCTTTCTAAAAACAGCTTGTTTGATTTTTAGAGATCTTTTCTGTTCCTACCAAATTATATCCTTTTTACTACCAGATCAGTTGTTGCTACGTCAAATAATTTATGAAGTTATATATATGCATACAATGTCACGTATGTATGGATAAATTAAAATAAGTATAAATAACTGAAGTTTATTTGGATATCTGTCTATTTTAAGGGAAACACTAGAAATTTCCATCTCACTGATTTTTAGCATAAGAAACAATGAACAAGAATCATGATGACAATTGGGGCACTGGCATTTTTTGCAGTGAAGAATTTAGTATAGTGGTATCTAAGAAACATGGAAAGATAGGTTATGACAGAGCACATAAAATAAACAAACACTTTCAAATGAGCAAGAAGAACTTGGACTCTGGAGAATGTCACTGTGAGACACAGTGTGTTTATCATCTCCAAGTCCATTATCCCTGGTAGTTTGATGTTAACGCCACACAGTGACACTTACCATCTTTCAGAATGGTTTCCCGCTCTGTGCCATCTATCTTTTGCCTGCCAATTAGGAAACTGGTGGTGTCAGCAAAGTAGATATAATTGGTTTCTGCATGAAAATCTACAGCACGAGGGTTTACCAGATTCTCTATGGGGATCATGTATTCATCAGCTATCTTGGTATTTAGGTCCATTCCTCTAACAACTCCTGGGCGTCCTTTCCCATAAAAGAGGAATAACTCATTCTTTGGTCCTGCAGAAGAAAGATTACAAATATAAACAACGGATGCTGCCTAATCTTCTGTATACCGTATAATGGTATTGTTTAATTAACTGGTACAATTAGTGTTTTTAATTCAGTAGTAAAAATTAAACTGTAAAATATGCCAAATGTATCTTGATGTATGAAGGCCAGCTAATTACATTACTTTAATTAAAAGAGAAATTACTTCTGTGAATCAGTTATATTTAGTTAATTATTCTTTTGTGTGTAACTGCATAGCAAAAACATGACACATCACTGAATAATTTGTAACTTGTGAAATGGACATTTAGTAAAACATCCTGTACACTTAAATTTACATTGCATTACAATCTACCTAGCACCTTCTGTACACACAGTACTAACCACAGCACGCATCTGAGGTGACAATGCTAACAACTTCAGGTCATTTACAGCATAACACTCTGGATTTCATCTGCACACTGTCACAGGCAAACAAGATCTGCATGGTACTATTGGTCATTTGCATGTGAATATATTGCACTGGCCTCTTAAGAAATGAAATCAATGTCAATTAATGACATCACCCTTCTTCACATCTTAATTAAAATGTTACATGCTGATGCTGTCTGCCAGTAACTCTGGTATTAATGATAGACCTTATCAAAGTCAATCAAAAAGAAAGTAAAACAAATCCCTAAGCAAAAATCAGCTTCCAGAGTGTATTATGCCAGAACCAATGTTTTTCTTTCTTTTTTTTTTTTTTATAGTGAATTGATGTGTTTACATTGCCAACTTACATCAGTCTCTTTAATTAAGTTTTTATTTTTTGTTTTTATTCTTCATAGCTGGAAGCAATAATATATTCTATGAAAAGACAATTATGCCATGTTTTCTAAACAAAAGAGTTGAGTACACAAAAGACAGTCACATGTGGGTGACCACACTACAACTGATATTCACAAAAAAGTAAAAGAAGTGTAGGGAATCTGGAAAGTAAAACAATAAGCAATCGATAGCAAAGCTAGTACTTTCAATCCAAACCGTGTTACCATTCCCACATTACTTCTATTTATTTACTTTTAGAATTAGATTTATTGATGCTGAATATATGAAAGGATGCTTTTAACTTGGTTTAATGTTTAATGAATAAAAGAAGATGAATTGCAAGAATCCAACACAAATGCTAACATTGCCAATGCACTGAAGATAAGCATGTATTCCACACTTAAGACTTTCTGTCTAGAAAATATGTAAACCCTGAATTTATTCTCTACCATATGAACTCTTCAAAAAGAGTTTTAATATAGGTATATTTTATTTCCCGATGTTTCATTGTTTAATTTTACACAGTTGAATTTCAGATGTGAATTTTTTAAAATTAATATTATTTTCATTATATTCTGAATATTCATCCATTGTTATAATTACAGTTCTTTCATTTTCTGTATGATATAATATTCTTCTGTGTGGCTAATTCAATTTTAGTTTTCTAAAATGTACCAATATTTTTAAAAAGATTAATATATGCCAGTGCACAGCTACCTGAGAAGCTTTTACTTATTTCAAAAAGTATTCAATTTTACAGTCTATATTTATTATGCAACCATAGCATCAAAATTATTTGCTATGTTGATTTATGCTAAGCTTCAAAATGATCCTATTTAGATAATTTACAAAGCCATTTTTCAGTTGATTATTTGCATGTATGCTTCTACTAATACTGAGATAATAGTATATTTTTCCATCTAGCATTTCATACATTTTCTTAGATGGAATTACAGGTTCAAGTACATTAATATACTTTCCATTGCTCTTCCAGTTTCTTGGTAGTCTAACTGATTTTAAATACATCTCATTCTACAATAGAGTATATTAGTAATACTAGTTCATTGGAAAAAATTTTCCCATTTGTTAGTATATTTTCCTAATATTATATGCATATATTATTTTATGTATATTCTCACATTTTCATTTGGAAACTTTAATGACATCTTACTAAGTCACTAAAACAACTTCAAAAGCATTAATGATAGTATAATGTTTCCTACCAGTAAGACAGTGAAATGAAATATAATGTATTACCTATCATTGAATATTTTGGGTCTTTCTTTTCTTTCTTTCTTTCTTTCTTTCTTTCTTTCTTTCTTTCTTTCTTTCTTTCTTTCTTTCTT